>JAODKW010027777.1:0-12883 GCA_027576515.1 Dryopteris marginalis
TGGGCATATCCTGCAATCAACGCGTTCCAAGAGACGACATTCCGGGCAGGGAGCTCATCCAGAACTTTTCGAGCTTTTGAGAGGGCGCCACATTTGGCATACATATCGACCAAAGCACCTCCAAGCACGACATGTTTCTCCAACAGCCCCTGACTGGCAACCTCGTCGTGAATTCTCTCGCCCATGGCAATGTCTTGCACATTACCACAGGCCTTCAAGGTGCATGCATAGGTGATTGCATCTGGAGAGAGGCCCTTTTCGCTTCGCATCTGGTGAAAACAGTCCAGAGCTTCCTTGCCACAGCCATGTTGGGCATATCCTGCAATCAACGCGTTCCAAGAGACGACATTCCGGGCAGGGAGCTCATCCAGAACTTTTCGAGCTTTGGTGAGGGCGCCACATTTGGCATACACACTCACCAATGTGTTTCCTAAGCATGTGACTTTGTTAAGCAACCCACTATTGCGAATCGCAGCGTGTATCCTAAGGAGTTGGTACAAATCCTTCTTCTGAGCACAGGATTTTAGTGCGGTCATAAAAGAAAAACTCGTCATGCTTTTCCTGTCCATTTGTCAGGGAAATTGCGGCTGCTCTGTGGCCACAAAACCAGCGGCGCTTGCATGCTTTTCCTGCCCCAAATTTGTCAGTGACATTGCGGCGCGTACAGGATAGTACAAAACCAGCCGATCTGTGTGTGTGTGTGTGTGTGGGAGAGAGAGAGAGAGGAGCGTTTCTTACCTTGACAGATGCGGCCCACATGGCCCTCTCGAGCGACGAATATGTTGAAAGGCCGTTTGTGTGTGTGTGTGGATACGTAGAGGTTACTGACAGTTGGAGCCTTGTCTGCAGAAGCTCACTCGTGCATGTTGTTGAACACTTTAGAGAAACATAGGGAAAGAGGATCACTTTAGAGAAACAAGGGAAAATGCCAAAACTTCTTGTGGGTGTTCTCAAGACATCCAGTGCTAATAATCCATATGCATTTTCGCTGATGATGGTCTACGTGATTGGTGGATCATAGATTGTAATGCATCATGCCATCTTAGTCTACATCAAGAGTGGTTCTCAACTTATGTTGAGTGTATCAATTCTTGATTCTACAAGGTGAAGTTGAACAAATCTCTTTGAAGAATCCCAAGTCACAAGGACCCCATGATGAAGGGTTCTTAGAATACATTGAAGACATTATTGGATGCAACCAATATGTAGAGCGCATTGATGAGGCAAGCAAATAGCTAGAGACTCTTAAGCAAGTAAACATTCTACCATGTGAAGTCAATGAAATACTTGCTTCTTTGGGATATACATGTCTATCACAATCAACTTTCTCATGCCTTTGGAATACAACATTCAAGCCAATGTCCCTGTCCAGATCTAGCACATTTTCAACATCATGTGACATATACACATCAATCAAGATGAAATTAGAATCATTAAAAGTGCAAGAGGAGTGTGCAAAGTGCAAGAGACACATGCTACAACAAATGAGTTGTTGAAATGTGTACTATGCTTGTAGGACATACTCTAAATTGTATCCAACAAAATACTTGTGTATTAATCATGACAAGATGGATTGAAAAAGGACATGTATACCATGTATATTAAGCACAAGAACCTCTTGTGAATCACTTTCATGAGTAACAACATTGATTTCTTCAATGTGAATAGAACTCTTTGGCTTATCCTCTAACGCATGAACATGAGCACTGCCAAGACCTTTATCTTTGCCTTTTCCCTTTTCTCTTTTCCATGCATAGCAATCCTTCTTCAAGTGGCCATACTTGCCACAGAAATGACACTGAATGTCCTTTTTGCTATCACGAGACTGAGAACGACCATGAGATTGACCATATCTCTTGCCATCTCTGTCAGAATCGCGCTGCTTACTACGACCTCGTCTTTGTTTGCCCTCTTTTTGCACATAGTGAGCTTCGCCATGATGCGAGCTCCAGTGATGTTGTTATACACAAGATTACCATTAGGTGCAGAATTGCTAACTGCCGTGCAAAATGTATCCCATGAAGCTGGTAATGAGCAAAGCAAATAGATAGCTTTCAACTCATCATCAATGTTCATGCGCTGAGAACGCAGCTGAGCAAACGTGGATTCGAAGTCATTAATGTGGTGTGCAACACTGCCATTCTCTTTCATCCGTAGATTGAAGAGCTTACGCATAAGAAACACTTTATTACTCGGAGTGTTCTGCTCATAAGTGTTACACAGCTTTAACCACGTCGCATGCGCTGTCTCATAGTCTAAAACTGTGAAATAAACTGACTCTGCAAGGTGTAGGCGAATCGTCGATCTCGCCATAGCATCCAACTCGTCCCACTCGAACTGAGAAGGCTGATGTTGCTCTGTGAGAGCTGCTGCTCTGGTAGCAAACACAATAGGTGCTCTTTGCTTCTTCTGTACTAAAATGTCTTGAATTTGCTCTTTCCATAAGCCAAAGTTCGACCCATCAAACTTCTTAATGTCATAAACATGACTGTCTTTCGTAGAAGACGCCATAAGAGCAAGATAATGCACAAGACTCCCAAGGAAAATCCGGCAGAGTTTCCTTCGTGCAGGGGCACTGTGAGCCTAAGCAAAGCTGACCAATAGACTGCTAAGACCAATGAAGAGATATACTGCAAATCTGAACCAAATCTGGCAGAAATCCGGCAGTATTTCGGCAGTAAGTCGGCGTAAAAACCCCAAAAATGTGCTAAAAAGATGGATTGAAAAAGGACATGTATACCATGTATGAACCAATCCCAAAGGCTTTGAATCAAGTTATGCCTCTTTCTTTTTCTTTAATATAAATGCTCTCACATAGTATGTAGAAAAATGCCATAGACCTTCTACTATTAGACAAAAACAGGTTGTATTTTCAAGCTAAAATAGAGTAAGATTTGTGCCAAAGTGTTGAATTTTTCTCAAAATTACTAAATAAGTGTTTATGGGTGTTTGCTACCTATGCCTAGGTAATGGGCCTATACGCATAGATGTATATTTGTCTATATGCATAATTATTATGTATATATGTATAATTCTTCATATATGCATATTTGTACATATACATAAGTATATATTTGCATAATTAAATAAATATGCACTAGTATATTTGTAGCTATTTAGCTATGTAGCTATGCATTATTGTATCTTATATATTGTATATATTTGCATATTAATATATAGACATATTTATATATACATAATTGTGTATACGTATAATTGTTTATATATGCACAATTGAAGGTTTGAATATATACATATATGCATAATTGTAGGTTTGAATATATATGCATAATTTTATATATATGCATAGGTGTACAAGCTTATAAAACCATAAAAGGTTTTCTTTAAAGATGGTTCTAGTAGAGCTCCTTCTTCTCGGCTGCTAGAATAGGGATTTTGTGGCTTCCTTAGAGAAAGGCAGTAGACTGGGAAAAAGTTTTATCCATGGGAACTGCTCATGAAAGTACAATGAAAGCACTGGTGGGATGCTGCTTATTTGAGAGGGTGTTCTTTTGAGCTCAGAGTGATGACAGGGACAATACAAACTATTTAGATCGACTCCCACCTCTGTTTCTCTCTCTCCATCTCATCTTGCTCACTCCTCCTACCCAATGAAGAGACCTATATCTGCACCAAAGAGAAAGAGCATGTGTGGCTATTGGAGCTGCGACCCAAGCCTTATCTAGATTTTGATGATTGCTTGAATTTTGAATCAGTTTTGCTACTTTGTCAAGCACATCTATTTTTGCACACTTGCCAAAGACACCACCCCTAATACTTTTTGTAGGTTTGAATTTATCACAAATGAAGGGCAACCTATTGAGCATATAACCTTTTGCTTCATTTTTTGATTCCTAAAGCCCATCCTTCTCTTTCTCAACAATTTTAACTTGTTAGACCATACTTCCTCTCTTTTCATTGAGAGTCTCTAGCTATTTGCTTGCCTAATTGATTGTTATCCAACTCTACACCTTTCGCTCTCAGTTTCTTAGTGACCTATGTAAAGTTGTTGGAGAGTTGTTGGTCCAATTATCAATAATGTGCTATAATTTCTTCCAAGTATTCTAGGAACCCTTCATCGAGGTCCTTGTGACTTGGCCTTCATTAGAAGAATTGGAATTTGGGGGTGTTGGTATAGCTTGGCCCTCTTACTCACCTATCTAAAGGAGGTGAGAGAAAAGGCCATGTTTTTTTGTGGATAAATTGGCCTCCATACAAAGGAGATGCAGTCAATGTTTAAAAAAAAATTTGTGGCGAGAATCTTATTTGTGTAGTTTATAAATGGAACTTGTGTTGTGCACAACTTATGTCTTGTATAAGAAGAGAAATTATGAATGAAAATAAAAGTTCAGGTAAAGGTTGATATGGTCACTTAATGACCATACGAGGTGGCTATATGTGCACAAAGTATATGTGTTTATACATGCATATGTGCATATATGTTTAAATGCATAATTGTATATATGTGCATATTGATATATAATTATGCTTAATTTTATAAATTAATAGTTATATATATGTATATTTATAAAGAATTATGCATAAATGTATACATATTTGCATAATTTTATAATTTGTGACAACATTGAAGTCTACTAAAGATGGAGCATGCAAACTTGATCAAATTTTTGCCTGAAGAGATAAGACACGAGTGGCCTAAAGCTGGATAAATCTTGAAGGAGCCATTAGGCAAGAGAGCATTAAATTTTAGTGCATATTACCTTTGCCTATTTTGTTTCTACATAATAGGTTGTTTATTTGTTTGTAAAGGTGAATAAAAATTATATTTGGTTTGTATACTACAATGCATGTTTGCTTTGTGTACTCTAATGCAAATTGCATTAATGCACACTCATGCTTTTCTCCATTAGTACTGGTTGATGGGCTTGCATCACTCTCACTTACTTTTTACGAAAGGTCACTCATGCCAGATTAGTTGTGGACACCTAGGCTTCTCATGCAAGCACATGCTTGTATTGTGGTGGAACCTTCTAAATGCACTCAAAACATTGCCTATACGTTTACATGGTTTGGTGTGCAGTTTGTATCCCCTAATTACACAAGTAGGCCTTCATGATGGATTTGTTGCTTGGGGCATAGTTTATTTGGATCTTATAGTTTCTTGGTTCTCATTTAATTTTTGACAAGACAAAAAAGGTTCTTGTATTCTTGTTGTCAATAGCCATTGGATGATCAAGTGGAAATATGAACATACTACTATTGAGGACTTTACGTATAATTGGTCTCCATTGGTTCTCTCCTATCTACACATGGATCTCCACTCTACATGCCACAATATGCACATGTGTGTGTATTAGACACATTTTGGTGTCTTTTGCACATAGGTTCCACTACATGTGCATAAGTCTCTCCTATCCTTACATTGGTACACTTGGGGGCTAATCAGCTCTTAGATGTAGGATTATAGAAATGTTCAAGGTGGTGTCAAGGAGCTGGTGCACAAAATGGTATAGAAGGAGAAATCTACACCTTTGTAGAGCTTCCTTGGACCGAATTCCCTTAAGAAAGAAAATCAGTACCTAAGCTCTGATACCAATGTAGCTAAGTTGTGCTAATGATAATACTTAGTCACTAATCCTTGGAAAGAATTAGGCATATTATCAGTGGCACACACACTTTAACATTAGCAACCGCATAGAAGATAAACAATTTGGAATAGAAATAACACCATACACACGACACAGTGATGATGAGGGCCGGAAGTAATTCCTTGAGCCGACCCCCCCTCGAAAGGCTTTGTATTATTTTGTTGCTCAAAGAGCACTTAATACACATAGCTAGCTAGCTTCCCTAGCAAAAACATTGGGTGGCATCATCGTAAAGCCTTGCCAGGGCAACGTTGTCCACTTCCCAAGCCCTCGGTAATAACCACTCGGGTTACTAGAACTGCAGGGAGATGGAGCGGAAGAGATAAGATCTCAAGACATAGCATATGATAGCATATATAGAGCAATTTCAGAAACTAAGTCTGAACTTGGAGCTCCCTTGGTAGTGGTGCTTGTACTGCGAGAAAGTACAAAGCCCTAGTACTTAGATATGTAGAGAAGGATGAAAGGAAATATTTCCGTGAGTAGACATACCTTCGGAGATGAAGATGCAAGAAGATGTAGCAATTCCAGAGACTAAGTCTGGCATGGGGCTACCTTGGAGAAGTACCGCATCCGTGAAGCTATGCCAGCATGTGACCACACAGGTGTTAAGAGATAAGCAAGGATCCTTAAGTAGCACTATGATAGATTAAACACACAAGTTGATAGATAAAGATTGCAACACAAGAGTGAGAGAGAGAATTATGGGACCTTCCGGTGTCCAAACTGGACTTTGTAAAGCATGATGAGTTGCTCTTGGACTTAGCTAGGCTACTTGAGAGTTTCCTTCCCCTTTTGGATTGATCTCAATCCCGCAAAGATAACTACAACCTTGCCTTTACCAGTTATGGCCTTCTCTCTCTAGATTGGCCACCTTTTAGAGAGATAGCTACCATAATCATTTGGTAATTGTCAGTTCTTGTTTATATTAATGTTAATTAATATAGGTTGGTGACATAATTAACAAAGTGGATGATATAATTAATTGGAAAGAATCAATTGCAAAAGTGGGCTATCTAGTCCTAAGGTTTCCCATTTCCTTTTCCTCGTAGACCTCTTGGTCTATGTGACCATTGAAGGTTTTGGGAAGAGGAACACACACACGAGGTTGTTTTTCTCTCTAAAGTGTGTGCAGAGGTACTCTATTAATTGGTGTTAGGAAAGAGTTCGTGAGCCAAGATGGCACTCAAAGCCAAGATGGCACTCAAAGGAGCTAGGAAAGAAGTTCGTGAGCCAAGATGGCACTCAAGATGACACCCCATATGAACAACAGTACTCCGTTCTCATTCACGTTTGCATTCAAGATATAAAGAACCTAAAAGTGCTCTTGGAACTATCAGAGAACGGACAAGGCTAGAGTTCCAAAGATATGTTTTGAGAGGGCAAAGCCTTTTTTGCGTTATAGAAATAGTCTTTCTTTCCACAACATCAAAGATGGATCCATTAACTGGACATGATTTCACTGGCTTTCTTTGATGAAGATGTGAAATGTGAGGATCAACCACATTCAATTCATATAGATCCCTTGGAAGCATGGGAGCTGCAAGGGCAAACATATCCATGTCAAGATTGCCAAGTGAGGTGTTTTTTCAAGGGCACGACAAGCGCTTGACGGGATCTCTTCAATCGATTTGAAGAGATGCAGTGTGAGGGCATCCTTCCACCTTATGCATCTCATAAGCATATGCCATGATTGGAGCAGCTAACAAGGCCACGACAAGAATACAAGGTAGGGGTTTCTGGTGCATGACAAATGGGGCCAACCCTTTCGATAGGTATCCAACCCTTTTACAATGGGTTTGCCCCTTCGAACGGGTATCTGGCCCTTATACACTTCTTTCATAAGTGTTTCTATTTTGTGTTTGTTCATTGAATAATAGCAATTGTGTAATGCTTCATATTTGTCACTAACTTTCTTGCGCCAAGTTAAGGTGCAACACCTAGCACAACCCAATGGTTGGATTTGAAAAATCCTAACGTGAACCCACATATCCCTTGATATTCAAGATATTGAGTTTCATTTTGCAGACCAAAAAATTAAGATGGCCTACATAAAAAGAAATAAGTTTATTGGTTTGAAGTTCTCTTTCAGCTTTTAAAGCCCTTTATTGCATGGCATTAAACCTTTCACTGAGCTCCTTGCTTTGAAGTGACTCTGCATCCACCAAGCTTGCTTTAATATTTGCTTCACCCTGCGCATGTAGTGTTTGAGGAGATGTAATTTTTTAAAAAAGAATCTAAGACCATGAATACATTGTTGTAGATCTAGATCCAAGGGGTTGTATCTATTGTAGCCTTTCAAGGTGGTGCTTGGAACATGCATACATGATTCCACACACTCCTACAGGGTCTCCATACACGCTCCCATCGCCTACCCTCTGGCCCTTCCCCCTATGTCGTAGATCTAGACCCAAGGGGTTGTATCTTATTGTAGCCTTTAAAGGTGATGCTTGGAACATGCATACATGATTCCACACACTCCTACAGGGTCTCCATACACACTCTCATTGCCTACCCTCCGGCCCTTCCCCCTATGTCTCTACCCCTAGCACATCATGCTCTTATTTTTTTTGCTTTTTCAAATAGAGCATGTACTCTTTTGAGTTTCAAGCCGTCTATGCCAACTCTCTACTTGTTCACCTTCATCATCATCATCCACTTGCTTGCCTTCCCATCTTCAAGGTCGTCTGCTTATTGCTATGCTTTCTTGCCTATGCTCTCTCCTTTGCTTGCTCACCTATGATGGACAAATGGCTCTTCCACTTTTACTTCAGCCAAAAGCATTTTGAAAGCAACCTGGCAGTCTTGCCTTTCAGCTATGAAGGGTTCCAAGGCTGCATACAAATATGCTTAGTCAATATATCTACCTATCAATGTACCTATAGATATATATCTATCTATATATCTATCTATGTACCTATCAATGTATCTATATATGTATCTATATATATATATATGTACCTATGTACCTTTCAATGTATGTATCTATATATCTATGTATGTACCTATGTACCAATGTATGTACCTATCTATTAGTGTAACTATGTATTTCTGGATGTACCTATGTATGTAACTATGTACCTACCTATGTACCTATGTAGGTACCTATTTACCTATGTATGTACCTATGTACCTATGTATGTACCTATCTACCTATCAATGTACCTATATACCTTTTCAATGTACTTATCTACCAATCAATGTACCTATCTACCAATCAATGTACCTATGTACCTATGTAACTATAACTATCAATGTAACTATCACTGTCCCTTCCTATGGACCTATCTACCTATCTACCCATCAGTGTACCTATCTACCTATCAATGTATCTATATATGTATCTATATACCTATCAATGTATGTATCTATATATCTATGTATGTACCTATCTACCTATCAATATACCTATCAACTTTTCAATGTACCTATCTACCAATCAATGTATCTATATACCTTTGTACCTATAACTATCAATGTAACTATATACCTATGTACCTATCAATGTACACAGCTTCACACACCATTTTACAAAAAAGTCATAAAGGCAACAGCGTGACCTTTCATAAACACTAAGCTTAGGCTCCTCAAAACCATGGGACAATTTTGCTTTGCAAAAAGTGCCTAAAGGTATAAAGGTACACTGACAATCAGCTCCAACTAAGAGACATTTATATACTGAGAAACATATTTCGCATACATTTTTGGTTTTGTAAATCTCACCTAGGGATAAGGCAGAGTGGGCAAAGGGGAGAGCGGGGAGGCAGAGGATGCTATAAAGTTACATGAGGCCACATCTAGATGCCAGACAACGATAATACAACTTCTTTACACAGCTTCACACACATTATTTACATAGATAGGGTTCTAGACCCACCAGATTGAATAAAGCTCCTCATTATCTTTGATAGGGAGGTCAAATCAAATGATTGATCCACATCTTTGACCATTGAGCCCTTCCTCAGCCACATCTGTCGCCACACCAAAACATTGATTTTGCCAATGTGCAATTGAGCCAGAGTAGAGAAATGCTACTTCTTGGCCATGACATTCAAAGACATTGTTTTTCTAGAGAGAGAGCTGCATGTCAGAGAAGAGAGACAACCTATTTGGCTTGAGACTTTGGCCAAAAACATGGTTGTCACCACTTCTTTTCAAGGAAGATGACATAGGCTAATCATGGGCATGTGCATGCGACTACCATATTGAATAAAGCTCCTCACACTATCTTTGACAAATAGGGAGGTTGAATCAGAGGGCTCAATGTTTAGAGGTGTGGGTCAGTCATCTAATTCAACCTTGTTGTCAAAGATAGTGAGGAGATTTATTCAATCTGATGGTCGTGTGCACATGCCCCATGATTAGCCTATGTCATCTTTTTGAAAAGAAGTGGTGACAGCCATGGTTTTGGCCAAAGTCTCAAGCCAATTAGGTTTCCTCTCTTCTCTGACTAAAACAGATGGCTATGAAGATGTCAAGGAGCTGGCTAAGAAGCTTTGGAATAAGATTTGCATGTTGATAACTTCTTTGGGCACAAAGGGGTTGGAATACTGGAGCAAAGCAATGTGCAAACAAGGAGTAGGTGAATGCCAATGAGGTGCTGGTGATGATACCTATGGTGTTTCCCAAAGCTCTTTGCTGCCATGGATTCTTGAAGCCAGACAGCTTCCAGCTCTTGATTTTTTATGAATGTCATCAAGCCCATAAGCAACATCCATATGCAAAGTTATGCGAAACTTTTACGATGAGGAGCTGAAGTCAAGCAGCAGATTCTTTGGCATAACTGCTTCTCCAATAAAAAAAAGGGTAGCTCCAAACAAGGACTCCGCAAAGCAACTGCAGCAGTTTGAGAAGCTTCTTGATGCAGACATCTACACATTGGAGGACAACCAAGAGTTGGAGCAATTTGTGCTCACCCTTGTTTAGACAATGATATGGTTTTCACCTCCTAAATATTCTTTTTAGTTTTTTGTTGCAGAGCAAATGAATGGTATTCTAGGAAATTAGTTGCTTTGCAGAGTCCTTGTTTGGAGCTACTCTTTTCTTGTGATTGGAGAAGCAGTCATGCCAAAGATCCTTGGTCTGCTTGACTTCAGCTCATGGTAAAAAATGCGCATAATCTTTTCATATGGATGTTGCTTATGGGCTTGATGGCATTCATAAAAAATCAAGAGGTGGAAAGCTGTTTGGCTTCAAGAATCCATGGCGGCAAAGAGCTTTGAGAAACACCATAGGTATCATCACCAGCACCTCATTGGCATTCACCTACTCCTTGCACATTGCTTTGCTCCAGTATTCGAAACCCTTTGCCCAAAGAAATTGTCAATATGCAAATCTTATTCTAAAGCTTCTTAGCCGCCAGCTCCTTGACACCCTCATAGCCATCCTTTTTAATCATAGAAGTAGCATACGTTGCCTCATACTTTCCTAGACTATCATTCATTTTCTCTGCAACATACTAAAAATAATGTTTCGGAGGTCAAAACCATCTGATTGTCCAAACAGGGGGGTGAGCACAAACAGCTCCAACTCCCAATTGTCATGTAGGGTGTAGATGTTTGCATCATGAAGGTGCTTCAATTGCTTCATTTGCAATGTGCTTCTCTCAAACCTTGTCCACAAAAAATGCGGCAATGTGTCTTGTGAAGTGCTTGGTTCCTCACGGACTCCTCAATTTGCATCAAGTCAAAGAGTTGATCCAATAGCTTCCAATCCTTCTTTTCAAAGAAGACGACTTAGGCTAATCAATGCATATGCACACGCCCACCAGATTGCCTGAGGAGAGGAAGAGAACTCCTTTAAATATATTTTCTCTGTAAAAAAGTCGCATTTGCATGAGGAGAGGAAAATCCTGCAATAACAGTTTTAGCCTATAAATCATAAAGCAAAGGACTTTCACCATCTTAATTGAATAATCATAAAATGCGAACCTCCTTGCCAAAATCTGTTACAAACTTTTTCCCATGAATCACAGTGATGGGGCACTTCCGCATTAGATCCTCCCCCGATATGAAACCTGTACCATCTGTCGTGATTAACACCTCTCCATTTGTCCCCAACACCTGCATTCCTTTGTCGTCCTATTTGGTAAAATCAGATTACTTTAAGATTTTCATTGCATGAAACCATTCAAGCTATCAAGAAGTCGTTTTACCTTATAGCATATGTCTTCTATTACTTACACTTTGACTTGCGTGAAATCCATGTCAGGAATCTGTAGGGTTTTTGAGAGTGCAAGTTTCATTCTGGAAAAACAATGCATTTCTTCATTTTTTTTCCACAAAAGAAAATCATTTTCTTTTAAATAACACCTCAAGGGCACAGACGTCAAGGTAAAGTACATCACTGAGTTATATGAGAACGCCAAAAAAGAAAAATTGCCCCAGGATCAAAGCTCTTAAGGGTATGTTCATACACTCTATGAAACTTTGCCTTTATGCCTAATAGACCTTCTGAGCTCCTTTATGCATTTTCATTCACCACTCAGCAATAGCTGCGTTGGGTAAAGCCTAAAATTCTCAGTTTCATGCTCCCATTTACGCATAATACTGCCTTGTGAGCCCTTGTGCCATGTTGTGCTTTCATTTCTACAATTTTTGTTAAAAGACACATGTTTGCTCAAGCAAAGTTCAGAATAAATGCAGATTTTGACCTGGATACACGGGTTGACATTTTTGGTACAGTGTGAAAATGCCCAAGGTACTGCATGGCATCATGTATAGTGACATAAGGTTGAAAGCTCTCAGTCTGAAGATCATACTCTGCTTCCGAGCGCAAACACAGAAATACACAGTTACACCCTAGTAAATGATCCTTTGAAAATCCACCCTTTCGTTGTTTTTGGTCATCTTTCATCCCTTGGACAGCAAAAAGCCACCACTGGTCAGTTAAAGCCCTTTCACCTTGATATTTTTTCACCCTAGCATCAAAACGAATTGACAGCAAAAACATCCAATGTAAAGCATATACCTAGATGAATCCAAGAATATGCCCAAATTCACCTATATATGAAAGTGCAGGTTATAAACTCATGGCTGTCACCCACAAGACTACATAACCATCAATTCCACCATGTATAATACAGATTAGATACTATGACATCCTCACCAACGTCGTCAGTGCCCAGTAGTGGGGCTAGAACTTTAACAATATATGCTCACACAAACATGTGCACGCACACACACGAGCATACATTCATACCTATGTAACTATAACTATCAATGTAACTATCACTGTCCCTTCCTATGGACCTATCTACCTATCTACCCATCAGT
>JAODKW010028886.1:0-12848 GCA_027576515.1 Dryopteris marginalis
CATCCATTCAGTCGTTGCTCGAGAATGGATGCATACAGCCGTGTCAATGTGTGACCTACCATGATGGTACGGTAATTATGCCGAGCCATTTGCTCGGATACCATGTCAGATTTGAACATGCAGAAGCACAGTTGTGGACACGAGAGAGAGACACAAGAGGTTGCTTCCTGCAGAGAACATTTTTTTTTCTTGAAAGGTTAAAAACTAGGACTTGCTCCCAAGCAAGGCAGGTGCAATACTTATTGGCCATCTTTTTCCCGCTCTTGGCAAGCACTCACACGCCCGAAGTAGTCAAAGACATATTCCAAAAAGCCAAGTTAAGTTTCCTTTCGGTATGGAGGAAATCAAAAATCTTCAACTTACAACCAACAATATTGTCTTTAACACAATTTGACATAATTCTTGTGAAGTTAACAGCTTTTTGGAAAGTGGACTTGAGTGGTCCTCTCAAGATTTCTAAGCTTTGGGGATCGGTATGCCCAACATCCAACATGGCACCACTATGTATGAACAAGGAGGATAATAAATTTTGCCCATAGGAAGTTGATAATGAAGATATGGTTTCAGCGAAAAGGTATTGTGGATGGCACCGAGACTAGACCTACAGCCTTGCTGGCAGTAATAAGTGGACTTGACTATAATAGGAAGAGTATCTCAAATCGGTGGTTGATTTGGATATGTGGAACTCTAAAGCTATGTCCGCAATTATTCAAGCAATTTGGTCCAAGTTGGCAGATCTCTTTGATCGAGATTCAACTATGCATGCAAACACATTGCTCAGACAATTGTTCAATTTAAAATTCCTAGATCACAAGTCATGCTATATTTTCTAATGAAGGCAAAAGTTATCCATGATCACCTTTTGCCTATGAATAGGTACCCAAATAGCTACCTTGATTCTTACAAAGAATAAATTGGACTTTGATGACCTTAACTCTTTTCTCACAGAAGAAGAAACGAACTTGCTCTCACAAGGCAAATTGCATGTCCCACGTTCAAGCGCGAATTTAGATCAACCACTTGCTTTGCAAGTAACAAAGAAGGGTAAGAGTCGTTGCGGCAAGCAAGGTCATTTGTCACGTGATTGTAGTATGTACCTCACAAAACAAGGATAAAATATCCTCAAAGAACAAAGGCAAATACCCTTCCAAGAAGGCACACATGAGAAGTGATAGCGATTCCGCGAAGGAATCAGCAAGAGTGGCTCAAGCCACCACGGATCGGATACCGGCCTACTACAGTCTACTATTGATGCGATTCTCTTTACATGCCTCAGCCAGAGACAGGAGGGCTCATTGCAGCTCCCAACAGGTGATTTGAACCCGTGTGTCAGAGTTCAAGGCATATGATACAGCTAGCAAGAAATAGCTTGACAACACAATGTGTTCCAAGTTCATTGTTTAGACTTTTTGGATGTGATATGTTCACCGTTCAACAAATGGGGACTCAAGGACGTGGAGGTGTCTACTGTTCATTGTTCTATGTGGCAGTTGAAGCTCAAGATGGCATTTTTGGTGTTTGATTGGTACGTCTTTCAAGGTGAACTCAATAATTGCAAGTGTTGAGCTGTCCATTGTTGCGTCTTCATTGACTTGGCTTGCCCATCTATGCCCACTATGAGCTACAAAGGGGGTATTAGAATTATGCATCTTATGTGGGAACAATAGCTTACATTTCATTTAATTGTCTATACGACATTTTGTTTATTGTTGGGTCGGTCAATACACATTTGTGTGCACTGTGTATATATAAGTAAACCCTTGTCCGCCATTATAATGCCACCTATTCATTGCTAATTAAGGTCAAGCATTGTTTGTGTCTATCTCATTCTCTCTCCCACTCTTGTTTCTCTCTCTCGCGTCCACAATTCTGCTTCCACGTGCAAATTTGACATGTAGAAATTGTGAATTAACAAAAAAGTGCGAATGCAATGCTAACTGACGGGAAACTATGAGTAGACATGTATGCTGAACTGGAAAAGAGGATACATGCTGACATGGAGAAGAAATTAAAGGACGTAAAGTGAACATGTAAAAGTTGTGGAAGGTGCAAATGGATACATGCATTCAAGAATCTATTGGGGACAAAGATGCTTTTGTAGAGACACTCCAAAAGGAAGTGGCCAAATGCAAAGCACAACTCGAGCTAGTCAAAAAGGAATACCGGAAAATCAATGACATGCCCAAACTCAAGAATGAAGTACAAACTCTGAGACACATGTGCAAAAGGAGATGTTGGCGAGGAATGAAGTGGCAAAGAAACGTGTGGAGGAGAATGAGAAATAAATCGAAGTGATAAATAAGCAAAAAACAACACCATACTCCCTTGTGATTATTAAGAATACACTTGAGGAAGACAAATGAAGAAAACTACGAACCTTTCAAATGCAAGTAACTAGGCTCCAAGAAATTGAGAGCCCATAAATTATGACCAAGAGTGAGGCACAACGATGGGCATAGATGTCCCAATGCACAAAGCCGCAAGACGAGTCAAAAGAAAAACATATAGGATACAATGCCACAAGGCAAGGTAAAAATCAAAAGAAGGTGAGAGAGAGACCTATGATTTCACGTTTTGCTGACCTTGAAACACTAAAGGTTTCGTGGCTTAAAGACATACCGTTAAAGGTAAAGGGATATTTTTGGGAGATGACCTCACCCCAACACAACTGGCATGCATGTCTCAAATCCAAGTAACTACAGAGAAACGCACCCAATGATGGGAATGGTCCTCTTAGACTAGATACGAACTTCTTGACGAGACATTCAATAGTCTACCAAAGGTGACAGGTTATAGATACGAGTCTATCTATCGCGTGTTACAACAAGGTATTGTCACATTGTTTGAGCAGTGAAACGGGATGATGATGTATGTGGATTAAAGTTGGGACAAGAGACACCAAAGATGTATACATTGCTAAACGCTATTTTGCCCCACCTACATCCAGATTTGCTACACCCGTGTTACCATCAACATTACATCCAAGGTGACCATCAAGTTAACCACATTTGGCCGAGCAAAGGACCATCCTTCAATTTCCTCTACAGAGGTCGACATTCCAATCATTCCAAATCTTATCGCATATGCTTGAGTACATCAATGTACTCTGATGTGAAAATAAATTTTGTGAAACGTCCGTCATCCCATCAAGAAAACCGGTTCTTTCTTGCAACCCTTGCTCTTTCTCAATGCTATGAAGTGTTTTGTTATCTACATTGGGCACTTACTAGCAAAGGTGATTTTTATAATGCTTTCATGCCAAATTGAAGAATTTTGCACATTTGTGCTTGGGTGGAATCAAAAAAGCGGGTCTAATGCAAGCTTCTACTTTCTGTTTTTGCTTGGGTGGAAGCAATAGCTGTTTAATGCATGTATCCAACAGTAGAACACCCTAGTATGCGTCGCGTGATATGCGTGGAGTTGTTGATATCATCTGATGGTAATCTTGCTCTCAGGCGATGTAGCAATCGATGAGTCTGCTGCAGAAGAAAAAGTGCGGGCGGGGGCAAGAAAGCGCCTAGCGCTGTGAAGAAGAACGCGTCTGCTGAGGCGGCGCGTCTGAGCCGAGGTCATCGCGCAGAGCTACGTCCACTGACTAAAACCCTTGTGGTTTCTATTTTTTTCTGGCTATAAATAGTAAGGCAAACAAGAGTCAAAGGCAGAGGAGAAGGCGAGGGGCTTCATAGGTGCAAACAACTCACGACTCTCAGGTAATAGTGACACTTTCCTTTGGCACACTATAAGTTTCAACACATTAAAAATTTCTATCTTGTCAAGAAAATCTACTCAAGTCTTACTCTTAATATACGTAAATTTTAGAACAATAATAAAAATTGTAACTTTTTTGGCAAATAGGCATATTAGACACTTTATATAGATGCAGCTTATCTATTTAACATCAAAATTTACTTCATATAAAATTATATTAAGTAATTTTTATCATGCTACCAATGTTGTATGCGCATTAGCATAGTATAATCCTATATATTATACTTGAATCATACTTTTGAGCTCAATATGCATTACATCTCAAGTAGAGATCATCAATTGCCAAATTTGCATTTTAAAAATTACATATTTTTTGTCAAAAGCTAATGTGTGGATGAAATGAAGCTCCAAAAGCACTTTCTTCTGCTTTTACAAGATATCCTTTGAAAACTGAGCTTGAAAAAATACCAATTTCAATAAGTTGTATCGATTTTATTTAAAAGCTCAAAAAACAGCTTCAAATTTTGGTGTTATTCACTTCAAAACTCTAGTATCACTTATAGATTTTAAGGGTTTTGTGGTAGGAAAAAAAAAATCATGTCATACCCTAGGTATACCAATAATTAAATTGCACAAATTCTTTACCAATTTCTGTAAATAGATATGCCAAGCTGTTGGGAAAATAGGACACTTCATTGAACGATTACCAAACTAGTGCTAAAGAGTGCACATCTACATTCAAAACCAACAACTCTTTTACCTACACAACTTTTACCATCGAGAAATTCGTGGCTATTATGATGGATGTCTTTCAAACCCAGCTAATCAATCAAATACCTGGCAATCAAAGTTTGCTGATCATGCACATTGAAAGATTATTTTCCATCATTTCAAGGGATCACAATATCCAAAATTATTTCACTCTTGAGAACTAACTCGTGTTCAAAACTAAAACTCGAGATGGGAATTTTAAGCTAATGAGGATCATTTCTTCAACCTCATTATTAAACAAGTCTCAAACTTGCAAAAGTGGTCATTCTTTTCATGCCTTGCTATGTTAGAAATGTGCCCTCTGATCTCTTTTCTTGAAAAAAAAATGAAGGAAATGTGCCCTCTGAACTAAGAGATCCTCCCATAATCAACAGAACTCTAATCTCTTTACTTGAAAAAAAAAAAAAAAACATGTGCCCTCTAAACTAAGACATCCACCCATAATCAACAGAAATGTGTGCATGAAACCATTCATTTGAGTGGTCGTTCTTTTCATCCCTCACCGTGTTAGGAATGTGCCCTCTGAACTAAGACATCCTCCCTTAATCAACAGAAAATTCTGTAGGACCTCTATTTCTCATATTATCATATTGATAAGGCTGCCAAGGTATCTTTAAAGCATTTGACTCAAGGATATGAGACAAGGTTTGTAATGCATTGCGCTTACAGTGTCTGAAGCTTGTGAAGGCTCTAGCTCACATTGCAACTATACCCGTCATGAGCTTCGATACGAAAAGTTACAAGGAAGCCTATGTATACATTATTCTCATAGGCACAATTTTTAAGTGGGTTATGAATGTCAGCAGATGCAGTTAAGCTGTAGGCTCTGTAAAAGCATGAACTAATATTTCAGCTTTGGGGATGCTCTACCACATGTACAAGTGAATAATGCATGTCAAGTTCATCCTCTTACTCTGCAACTGAGATGTGTAATGGCCCTTAATAGTTTGGCGTTGTAAGAAGGGTTTCAAAACATTCTCATGTCACCAACAATAAATCCTCATCTTATTCCTCTGTATTCAATTATGAATGCCATTTTGGGGTATTCTTCAATTCACATTGATATAGATGCATTATGCATAATGCAACGAAAATAAGCTTAATAGTGTTGTGATAGACGGGAAATTCTATTGAAAGTTGAACTAAAAGGATCTTTAGGGAAAAAGATGCATTTAAAATTTCATTGCTATATATCGACAGCGACTCTACATCCTTCAACAAGATCTCTTCCAGCAGTCCATGGCACCGGATACATGGACAATGCCCTAATACAATGTTGTCATACAAACATAAAGCCCATAAATCAAACCGTGCACCGCTGTATCATGTGATATAGAATGCAAACAAACTACGCAAAAACAGACTTTCAATGTTTCCATGAGATCTATATGCAATTGAATAACTACTTGAGGTCTAGGTGTTATAGGTGGCAACAATTACAAAACAAAACAATTTGATGTATTCCTTTATATGGTATCCTCGGAAACCTGTGGAGTGTCTGTACATGTGCTGATGCTTTGTTGTACTAAGCTATCCTACAAAACTGTGGCGCACTAAGGCACACCCGCAAAAGATTAAAAAAAGTAAGACTTTCCAAGAATAGGTGTGTTTCGATTCACCCGAGTATCAAAGCCGGTAAATTGGAAACAAAACATCATCCACCTTATTTAACCTGAAAATGCTGAGTTACATCTGAAAGTGAATGGAAAACCCTCATTCACCTTGTTTATCCTTCTGGAAACATCCAAAAGTGTCAAGCTCACCGACAGTCGACACCTACAGCCTCTTTGATAGATTTGAAGCCATCTCTTTCAAGACAAGCAGCCAGCTCCTCCTAGAAGAGTGCAAAACCACGAAGAGTGCAAAAGCACGTAAGTTCTACTCAATTTTCATTTTCTATACGAGTGTAGCAAAAAGGAGTCTTCCACAAGATTGTACCTTGAGGCGAGGAACCACAGCTGGACCTTCATAAGCAAAAGATGTGTAGAGCTGTACAAGAGTTGCACCTGATCTTATCTTCATGTAGGCATCTTCACCACTGTTGCGATGGCCACACTCAACATGAGCAGAGAATCTCGCAGCCTACAAATCCTTCATACAGCACAACAAGGAGAGCAAAGTACTACCTGCTTATACCCCCACAGCCAATAAGAGGAATCTTCCCCTGAAAAAATTCAAAGCTTTATGATTTAAATATACCAAAATTTGTTTTCAATTGACCAAAAAGGTCAAAACAGACAGTACTAATACCATACAACAAGCACTACCAAAAGCAGTCATAGCTTAACAGTTTCAGCTCACACTTCCTCGCAAGAGGGTGTGAGTTCGAATCCGGCTTGGTATTTCCTCAATGGAGGGTGTGTGTGTGTGAGAGTTTACTTTCAAAATTGGCCAAAAAAAAGATACAACAAGCACTTCCATACTCTGGTCAACTGGTACATATCTCTCAATATCTGTGTCGATAGCTGGAAAAGGGGCTTGCCACTTAGACCTCCAATCTCTTCAGCATGAGGAGCGCCAAGAATGGCATCTGGTCTAGATATAGTGGTATTTGAAATTATCTGCACCATGTTGAATGAGTCAGATATCTTGTGAATTGTTTCTACAAAAACAAAATGCTATTAAAACCCAGAGTCTTGAACTTAAGCCAAACAACTTTTTCTTTTTAATACACGACGACCTCACAGCACGTAGACAGATCAAGTGCTTTGGCCATTCATGCCAACAAAAGCAGCCTTTTCATAGCTCTTACAGCCATTCATGACTCAAAATTGCTCTCAGAACTCTCCAAAAAAGTACACACTGATCCAGCATCATTATTCAAGATCCATTGCACAATGTGTGTTCACATCAAGCATACGTTCCCTACTAATACAAAAGGTTGATGTCAAAAAATAAGACAGACCGTGCCTTCCCTTTAACTCAAAAAAAAGTATCATACAGCTTGCTGATGATTGGAGCGCACATATCAATGCAGTGATTTATGATTAGTCACACTTCTGTGACCATTTTATGGGAGGATAAAGATGCAAAATCCAGACCCTAAAACAACAAGTGATCTCCCCCCAATATTTTAGCATAAATTAAAAAACAGATTGATGCACCTCGGCGAGAAGAAATGGTGTTTACTCAGTCAGAAATATTCTGTTGATCACTTATGGCATACATACAGCTCATGATAAATGAATCACACATCGTCGGCAACAAAGTTGACTTCATGAAGAATAAATTCCTATGGTAAATATGAGACTCTTGCTGTACAATGTAATGTGCAAAAAGCTGAATGATGCACCTTTGAAAATGCTTAATCGTGCCTAAATGGTGTTTAATGAATCATCATCACAACATATCTTATGATCGAAGTCAGAAAAGCAAAAGCAAAGATATCCTCCGCAGAGAACCACGGGCACATAACAGAAGATAAACTACACAGACATCATTTTCATGCTGATTAAGGACCTCTGAACTCACCAGACCATCCAACCGCAAACTAAGTGCCACCTACACAAAAGATCCATCCCAAACATACAAATCAGTTGAACTCCCACACTCTGTCAATTTTTACAAAACAATAACGATGTAATAACAAACTTAGCATGTCATTTCTAATTACCGCAGCAATATCGGCTAAATCTTGCTTTGATAGGTCAGGTGCAATCTTGACCAGTAGAGGAGGTGGTCCCTTCTCGCCCCACTGCATTTCATCTCGGGCAGCCAGGACCTACGACCAACATCACTCATAGATGAAGATTTCAGAAAACAGTCATGCCAATTGACGACCATTCACACACCTTCTTGACTAATTCTTTAAGCTGCTTTCGGCCCTGCAGCTTTCTTAGCCCTGGAGTGTTAGGAGAGGACACATTAATAACCTGCAGCATACCACAACAGAATACTGAAGGCTGAATTTGTCAAAATAATCTTAATTTCTGTTTTTGGGAGATAAAACGTTTAGTTCCTCTTCCTAGCAAGTTGAACACAAGTGCAGCATCCACAACCCCACAGATCCAGGCACGTTATGTACATTCACATGCTTCCAAAAGGCTTGAACTCAAGACCTCTCTCTTGGTAGAGGGAGCCTTAAGCCCTTCCAGCCTGCAAGTGCCCGCTGAAATACCCTTCTTGAAAAACAGCACGTAGGCAAACAATGGGCACATCCCACAAAGCAATGGCAAAGAGCAAAACCAAGACAAGACCACGTGAATTACTTTACCAGATAATCTGCATACTGAGATAATGTGTGCACACCCTGGACATAGTCAGAGGCAGAATCCTCAGTACTTTTGTTCTTCCCGAGATTCACTCCTAGAAGTCCAGAACTAGCCCTTCCTGCAGGCTTAGCCTGATCTCCTTGGACCCATGATGATGCAGGTACTGACTCAGCTAGTCTGCGCTTGCCATGTTGTGCTCCAAGGCGCTTGGCTACAGCCATGATGCCATCACTATTGAACCCATACCGATTGATTATGGCTCTGATCAGGAACAAGGATAACTGTAAGTATTATGGACACCAACCTTGTGAGGATCAAAATTGTACTTTCGAATACACCATAGCTGTGCAAGAATGCAATGATCAATTTTGACAAAAGCAATTTTTTACATGAAAGCCAGAACAAAAATGCTTTAATTGGCAATTTCTATATGCTCTGGCTCTGCATGTTCTTATAATATTGGCGTATCAGAGACTTTTCAAGGCAATTATGTTCATTGTATCAAGTTGAAAAGAGAGAGATGCCAGCCAGCCCAAGTCAACAACCTGAAAAAGCAAAGCGAAAGTAACAGATGTAGTTTGAATCTCTTTGTACGGTACCATACTGTACAGTAATACCCATTGTTTCCAATTGTATGACCCTTTTCAAAATCTCGGCTTTTTTTACTGTCTTTTGGTCTGTTATTGCTTGTTTTTTTGCCGTTTGGGACTTCTGTTTTTTCTTCCCTCACTTATGCGCTTGAGTTTTGGTCTCAACTTTACCTATGTCTATTTAAATCCCCCCCTTAAATTTTAATACACATTCAATCTCAAGCCTACTGTCAACCTTCCCTCTTAGTGGCTCGAGAAGTCTCAACCGCACGCCAAAAAAGCTTCTGGAACCAATTACTACGGTATTGTATCGTACCGTCCTGTATCATACTTCTTGTACCTGGCAACTATGGTGGTTTTCATGGATCGAGGGAACTTGGAAGGTGATCTTTTGATCAAGAGCCCAAGTCCTCTTCAGGGAGTCATTGCCATTCTGTGGTATAGAATCTGATAAATTGCTGTACCAAATTCTGATGAGGGTGTTATAGAATCCGATAAATATGTGATGAAGGCTTTGGTAGCAGACCTTTGCATTATTCGACGAAGGCTTTGGTACCAGACTCCTCTTGGCTATACTTTGTGTTATTTAAGAATTAAGCATGCAGTAAAACTGGTAACTTGCTAGTAGGAAGATCAGGCTGGTTTATAGGAAAGTAGTATATTAAGGAGATTGTTCACACACAATTAAATTTCCCTGTGGACAAGTATTTCTTTGCTGTTGTACATGCAACTTTTGTAGTCACCCAGCCTAATGATGTACAAGCATTGATATGTTGGGGATTAATCCAGTTGATGAAGGGCTTGTTTAAGGTGGTAAAACTACTAGTACTATTGCTTTTGCTGAGCGGCTGGCATGTCTCTGATGCCAACTGGATGGAAAAGAACTGAAAGACTGTGAAGTGTTGAAAAGATGTGCTTTTGTTCTCAGTAAAACAAATCCTAATAGCGTGTCACACGTTGCTGGATGATGCTTATACCCTCAAGCATAGTTTTTTTCGGACGCGTCCGTTTGAGTATACCCACGTCTGCCCACGTCCGCGCACGCTGGAGTATGTTTGCAAAGCGAAATACGCTCGGGCGGGATCATTGCATTCAAATTTGTGCTAACTAGATGCTCTTGTTGTTACTGGTGTTTATTTTCTTGCTTTTTTGGAGGTTTCACTTTCCTATGTTGGCACGTTCTCTTCTTTTGATGATGAAAATTTCCCTTTGACAGGCAGCCACATCTTGTTTGAGTAGTGCAACCATGGCCTAGGAGAGTTGGTCAAGTCCAAATTGGAGAGCTATTTTACCCAAAAGCAAAGCGACTAAGTCGTACATGCTGTATGGACTCGAGAGTGTTTCAGAAGACAGATTTGGCCAAGTCTGGTCATGGGGACCTAGATCTGCCATAAGTAAGAAGGCATCCTATGCAGGCTAAGTTATGCACAACGAAAAGGAGGAAACATGTTTTGAAGTGAAAAGCTGCAGTACTCGGAAAAGAAAGTTGATTATTTAAAGACAGTTTAGAACATGATGTGCAGTCCTCATGGTTGTTTCTGCTACTCATTGCACATACTTCAAAACTTGTATGTACAACAGCAAAGAAATACGTGTCAACAAGGAAGGTCCAAGTGTGTGGACTCTCTCCTTGCTCATACGTACAGTACCCCTGACTGGTGCTAGAAATAGAACGCTTCTCTTCATAGACAGCAAATAAACTGACAGAGGATCAATTTGTCTGTGGCCTTTTAGCTTGCATATCATATATCCCTCCACAATTGTAGCTTGTTGGCACTACAGCCATTATCTTAGCAGTTTTTCTCTTGATAATATCATCAGCCCTTTTGTTGATCAAAATAAATCAATTGACAGAGGGTCAAGACCTAAGGCTTTCAGAGACAGATTACCAGTCAAGAGGTTTTACAATTTTGACCATTGACTAGGATTAGCAATCACACGGGATTTGTGATAGCAAATACCACAATGAGCTTTAGCTGTCTTGCTGTGTACAGTGCTTAAAATTTCTACAGACCTTTTCAAGATAGTAAATATCATCACTTTCTTACTTAAAAAGAGTTCACTGTCCCGCCTAATAGTACCCTACAAGTTCTACTCATGAAACCGCCTCCTTCAGGCTCTCTTGCAGGAAGGAACAAAGCACACAATACCGGGTTCAAATAAGGGTGGATACTTTGAAGTGCCGACTATCACCAAACTAGGAAATCTCTGATCAAAAACGAATCAATCTGGTTGCCAACCTAGTGAGTGGAACAGCGAGACATACGCAAGCTACATATGTAATCAACAGGAAGCACAACAACGGTAAATATAGAACAAATATTGAAGCCAGAGAAAGAGTTCAGAAACAACATACATGCTTACCCCTGATCTGGTAGTCTGTAGACCCGTGGTTTCGGGTTGCCTTCTTGAGGAAGAGGTGTTATAGAACCAACTTCCATGAATCCAAATCCAACGCCGAGCAGCCCCTCAACTGCTTCTGCATCCTTATCAAAACCAGCTGCAAGGCCAATTGGGTTGGAAAAAGCCCGTCCCCAAACCTCCAAGTGTAGTATTGGAGGATCTGGACGAGTCTCCCGTGGAACTAAACCATGTGCGGCCGCCTTTATGGCTATCTTATGTGCTTCCTCGGGATCCAGCAATCTAAAAAGTGGGTTTACATACTTTGAAGCCTCAAAAGACCATGCACTGCCAAAAGTAACAATTGAAAAACCTGAGCAAAAGCCGAAAACCCACATGCACAAAAGCACGCAGTAACAAAAAATTTACTTTTACTTGGGAGTCTTTATCCCTATGAAAAGGTGCAGGTGCATAGTCACAGGCCCATCATGCAAGGAATCCATTTTTAGATTCCTTTGTGCCATTTTCTCGTAAGCATGCATACAAAATGTTGATATTTCATTTCCAAAATCTGTTTTATGGCTGTTCCCTTTTGCACTCTCTTTCTCAATTATACTAAGTAAATCATCTCGTTTATACTAAGTAAATCATCTCGATTATGCCTTCCATTCTTTAATATCTCACTCAACTGAAAAAAAAAACATATATATACCTTAGATGAATCAGGAACATGCCCAAATTCACCTATATAGGAAAGTGCAAGTATGTTAGTCACCCACAAGGCTATATAACCATCAGCTCCATCGTGCATAATATGGACTAGATACCATGAAATCCCATCTAACTAGTGCCCAATACCGGGTGTAGAACTTGGTACCAATATATGCTCCCACACACACAGTTGGTGTGCGGTAATGCTTTGTTATAGACTACAAACAAATCAAGAAGCTAACATTTGCATTTGCAATGTACAATATAGCCAAAAAAGAAACCAAAAATCAACCTAATGGTGGCCTCGTCTGACGTCCCCACATAAGCTCCAGCTGCAATTAAGGAGCCAAGCACTGTTCCAGTGAGAACACGTTGCTGCAGATGACAACAAACCAGGGGATTGAGGGTGAGTAACAGACACGCATACTCTCTCTCTCTCTCTCTCTCTCTCTCTCTCTCTCTCTCTCTCTCTCTCTCTCTCTCTCTCTCGCTAAGAAAACAGGGAGGGAGAACAGAA
>JAODKW010029995.1:0-12837 GCA_027576515.1 Dryopteris marginalis
TGTTGAGATGTCAAGCTCAACATGAGCTGGCACTCACTATACACCTGCATGACCGTTGGCACCGCATTCATATCACCGACACGCGGTAGCAGGTTTGACAGCTGGGCTACATCGACTGGTCTACCTACCGAGAGTGATGGCACACTTATCTTGCCAGCTCACTCATATAGCGGTTTCACACTATGACCGTTGTACATAGTACCTTAGTACTTATGTTGTATTTCCACTTATGTTTTGTAGACCTTTCTTATCTTGTTAGTAGAGAAGAAGAAGAAACAGGTTTCAGCCTCCATCTTTGTTGTGTGTTCTTCTCTAGGGTTTATGTGTGTGCTTGCAAGAGCTCTAGCTCTCTTCTCCCCTCTTTCTTTTCATGGTAGTGGACAGCTTAACTAAGATGGCAAAGTTTATTGCCACAAAGAAAACGATTAAAACGCCAGAGCTAGCAAAACTATTTATTGAACATCTCTACAAGCTATATGGCCTGCCCGCAGATATAGTGTCAGATAGAGATAGAAAATTTAATAGTCACTTTTGGATGGAAGTCTTCAAAAAACTAGATACTACACTGAGTATGAGTACGGCGGATCATCCGGAGTATGATGGCCAAACCGAAAGAGTTAACCAGATATTAGAGGATATGTTGCGTTCTTATGTAAGTAAGAAGCAATCTAATTGGGAAGAGTACTTGCCCATTTTGGAATTTGCTTACAACAGTTCCAAACATTCTGCGACATTCATGTTGATGTATGGATTCCAGCCAAGATCTCCTATGGCTGTAGGCCTAGAGAAGGAGAAGATTCAATCTGTCAAGGATCTCCTTGAAGATATGAGTAATATGCTAAAGGCAGCAAAGGAAAGTATTCGTAGTGCACAAGATTGTGCTAAGGCATATGCTCATAAAGGACAAAGAAATATTACCTTTGTAGAAGGTGACTTTGTATTCCTAAAGGTTCTTGCAAAGTCGAAGACCATGAAAATGGGAAAGTGTGACAAGATTTCGCCACGATATTGTGGACCATTTAAAATCCTTGAGAAGATTGGGGACGTAGCGTATAAACTTGAGTTACCGGAGAGTTCTGAAGTGCATCCTGTATTCCATGTAAGTAAACTGAAAAAATCAGTTCACGGGTTAGAGAACGTAGTTTCTCCGGAGGTTTTGGTTGACTTGATAGAGCCGCCAAAGATACCCCATGAACCGAAAAAGGCTTTAGGGTATTGGGATAGACAAACCCGTCATAAAGTGTACCAGGAGGTACTGATAAGATGGACAGACGTTGATGAGGAAGCGCCCACTTGGGAACGCCAAAGTGCGATCTCCAAGAGGTTTCCCCAGTTTGTGTTTGAGGACAAAAACTCTTCTTAAGGGGGGGGTAATGTTACGTAGGCTGTAATGCCTTGACCAATGGCAACCGGATGGCCGAGACCGTGGCCAGAGAGCCATGGCGAGAGCCGTCTGGGTTCAGTGGGAGAGGACGCCCATGTCGGAGTGCACGGGCGGCCGGGCTAGGTATGGACGGCATGCCACACACTATATAGCCCGGGAATGAGGGGGCAACCCTCATTATCCTCTATGGCTGGGAGGTGAGGTCCGGCCGTTCCCTTCCCCCTTTGCGTGCGTAGTCACACGGTTACTGTAGTGTAACAAAAGATGTGATGGACAAAGCATATGTAGCTGCTCCGTTTCCTGAGCACACATTTGATCCAACAGAGTGGAATCATGTCTTAGCAACCATTGATGTGAGTTCTCTACCACGAGCCACTAAATTTTTATGATCTAGATGGCTATGACATCATACCCATATGCATGATATGAGTATATCTTGATTCAGACAATGAAAGCTCTCTTGAAGAGTACTATGAGGATGATCGCATGGACCTAGACAAAAACAAAGATGATGAAGTGTATCTTTCATGTGTAGTGCTTGATAATTACTCCATTGAAGCTATACCATACCTACGGGGTGAGAATCCATTGCTCACAACAATTGAGCAAGGAATCTAGTTGATTCATGCAAATTTCAACTCCACCATCTCACATGAATCTAGTATGCGCATGCTTCAATATCATGAAGATCGAACAATAATGTACGCAGATTGTGACAATAACATATAGAGACCTTGTAAGCTAAATGACACGCCAAAGGAAACCCTCACGTGGTGTCCAAATCTAACAATCAAAGAGGCTAGATGCGGTAAACCTTTTTCACTCTCCAATGCGCTAAGGCCAAGTCAAGACATGGCAATAGCTTTCACCAACAATAACGATCTCTCCAAGTCTCCTCACCACAATGAAAGGCAAACTAATGGTAATAATTTAGGAATATCAAAACCTCCTTGATGCATTGAAGACCCTAGGAAGGGGGGAGTTTCTCCTACATTTGGCTCCAAGCGGATCCCATCACCTTGGGAAGATACAAAACCCTCTTTCCACGTCTACAAGAGTATCCCCGCGAGTTCCACTTGGCACTGGCCACATAAAGACTCAATCTTCTAGTGTCATCCCCGAATCCAAATTTGTCAATGCTAACTCTCAAAAGTTACATGAATGGAAGTGTATGTGTGATGATTGTGGTATGACTCACCTCCTCAGAGAGTGTCCCTTCTACAAGTTGTCACAAGATCAGGAACTTATGCCGCCAACCACAAAGTTCTTAGCAGAAAGAGAGAATCAACCTATCAAACATTCCCACATAAAAATCACTTTGGTGACTGAGAAGATTATTGTGTTGGTTTATGCAAACCTCAACTCAAAACAAATCAAAGTGTTTTGTCATATGAAGTCTGGGAAGCTTTAGGTAAGCCAAATATAACTCCTTCGGGATTTCAAGATGACAAAAGCCTTAGATTTATAATTCTAAAAGTCAAGATACAAGAGAAACCCATGTATTTTACATTTCATGTTGCTAATTTGAATGAGATAGCAGAAGATGTCACTTTGGGCTGGTATTGGATATGTTGAACAGATTACCAAGAGGAAAAAAAAATCAACACATACTCCCTTAAGATAAATTATTTTACCCTTACATGAGAAAGAAGTACAAAGGAACCCATAAACATTCTAGAAGCCTAGCCTTCTCAAGAAGCTTCAACAAACGCTATTGCAATCCCCATACCTGAGAGAAAACCACCCAAGAAGAGCGTCCCTTTTAAGGATCCATTAAAGACATCAGCAAATGTTGTTAGAAAGGCCAACAAGTCTACCAAACCAATCAAGAAGATCACCTACCAAGAAAAGGAAAAGGCCAAGGAGGAGACAATTGCACTACCACTGTATCCACATGCCTCCACTTCAACAAATCCACATCAACATAATAAGGAGCGACAAGCATCTTCCTTGACTATGAAGGAGAGCTTACAAGGGCAAAAACCAATCATTGAGGCACAAAAACTAGGTAGCGGTGATGAGCACAAATGGGTAGAACACAAAATGACAACAAACATGAAGTCAACTAGATGGCTTTCAAATCAAAGATCATTGTATGCACAAGGTTACAACTAAGGCAATAGAGAGTTATGGTTGCCAAAGCCAAAGTTCACATCATACAAAGTTCCTTCCATGACAGATCTTCAAACACGAGGAGATCAAAAGAGACAATTGTAATGTCCCTGAGATTGTACTCAACAGATCAAGATAAATACATATTGCAGTTCTACTAAGTGTGCCTCATGTTTTTCAGTTTAATGATCAGGGTCCTATGGCCCAAGTTTTGCACTTTTTGGGGGAACTCTCAAACAAGTCCTACCCCTAAATTATAGTCTATAATTAGAAATATCAAGGTAAGTGCTGGCTCATATGTCATTAGCTCACAGCCATCTTGGCAATGTGCTAACGGCTCGCCAAACGCACTTACGGTTCAAAAGATATGACCAAAAGTATGCCTAGGTTTTGAGCGCAGTTTTGTGCGAGCATGCTTAACTGCCTTGTTTGTAATTTCTAGCTAAAAATTAGGAGAGACTCGGTGGATGTTTATCCCCTGACCTGTCAAAATCCGCGTCATCCTTGCTAATAAGACTCCAAAAAATCAAGTTAATCCACCGCACGCGAAGCATACATTAGCGGAAATAAAACAAATTAATGAAAATTAAATGGTTAAATGGAAATCACATGGGGGGGTGTCTCTTAGACCTTATCGATGATGCAAGCAAGATCAGGGAAGCAGGGGGCAGCTTGAAGGCACCATTTTGCTCCTTACCTGCTACTAAAACAATCCAAGCAGCTTTGACACAAACTCTCTCTTCCCCATTCTCTATATAAACAACCCCCATAGCTCATTTTTTATTCAATCAAGCTCATCTTGCATCAAGTACATGTAATTAATCATAGATTAGCAAATTTCATTATGTCCTAAGATATTTTTTCCATTTCTAGTGATTTTGGTAATCCTAGAGAGAGAAATTTAGGGATTTGAGCTACCCACCTGCAAATGTGCGGTAGTAAATCTTAATAATTCAGAATTTATTAATGTATTTATTGTTATGTAATGTGCTTACCTCTTATGAATTATGTGATTGCTCTTAATTACTAGTTTACACCATAATTAGGCTACTTCTAGAGAGATTATATAGCCTCTCTTATTCAATCATCTAATGCTAACAAAAGGTTAGGAATGTTTCATTTTATTGAAATATCAAATTATTTTATGAATTGGCTTTATTATTTTAGTGATACCTAATTTTTAAGGCTATTTTAGAGCATTTTAGCACTAATATAGAGAGATTAATTATCTTTGAGATTTTGATTAGCAAAATTTCTTAGATAGAGCTTAGAAATGTTTCATTTTGCACAAATATCTAATTGAATTTTGTATTTTCTTCATAATTTTAGTGATAACTAATTAATTAGCTCTACTCACTAATTGTTAAACACTATTAATCGGAGCTTATAATTGAATCATTCTACAAAAAAATCAGTTTGGATTCCGATTTAGATTTAAAATTCTAGATATATGCATTTTCAAAGGCAAAATTAGAGCATTTTTCACTCATTTCCAGAGAGATTAATTAGCTCTGCTCATTAAATTGTTTAACCCTCTTAACTAGAAGTTATAATTGACTTATTTTAGAAAAAAAATCATTTTTGATTTTGATTTAGATTAATAATTGTAGAGATATTGATTTTCCAAGGCTATTTTAGAGCGTTTTTCACTCATTTCTAGAGAGATTAATTAGCTATGCTCATTTTTTTGTTAAACCCTCTTAACCAGAGATTATAATTGCCTTATTTTATAGAAAAAATAGTTTTTATTTTGATTTAGGTTAATAAATCTAGAGATATTGATTTTCCAAGGCTATTTTAGAGCGTTTTTTACTCATTTCTAGAGAGTTTAATTAGCTCTACTGATTATTTTGTTAAACCCTCTTAACCAGAGGTTATAACTGTCTTGTTTTACTAAAATATTAACTTGGAATAGAAATTGGTTTGATAATTTTTGTGCTATCTTCAAATTACGGTAGAAAACTGACTATTGTTTACCTTTTCTAACAAGGTAAATAAACTAAAGTAAGAATTGGGACACAAGTGTGCAATATATTTCTGATTTTTAGAAGATTTATCCCAATTTAATATGTAAATATGCAACTAACCTTTCCTAGTATGAAAATTGACAAATTTATGCTAGCAGAAGTCTTTTGTTTTCTTGTGTGTTTTTCACTAACTCTTTTACGTCGAGGATGGCTCCTAAGCGAACCCACAACGGGGTGACCTATAATGATGTTGGCACTAGTCACGCTCTTGCAGCGAGCGTTGTAGTCCCCTCGACACCGCCAGCTAGAGAAAACAAGCAGGTTGGTCCATAGAAGTGATAATGACCCATTTTTGAAAGAAACACATTCCCAAAAATTGTTCTATGACCAAACAAAACTCAAAGCATACGTCTTCCGTATTTTTCAAGTTGAAAAGAATGTATTTTCCAACCATGTTTTGTCGTATTTTTTGTCATTTTATGACTAGTTTAAATCGATCTAATTTCCATAAGACTAACGATATATTTCTACATCCAGGTGGATATACGTGAATGACTATGTGGCCAAGGCACGCCGGGCGCAATATGCCGCGGGTGTCATAGTTGTAAGGTCCCCCTAACCTTAGGACTTGTTAACCTACCTCTTGTGGCCAGCTTTGCCAAGGCAGATGAGCCATCGACTATCGGGGGCAAAGAGGTTGATGGTGGAACGCCCGCTAAGAAACGATCACACCTAGCTAGAAACTAGGAGACTCAAACAAGGTAAATAGTTCCAACGTCCCGGCTGTCCGTACGCAAGCTTGGGGATCCCTTAGTAATAGTCCTACTTCACCGTGGTTAGCAGGAAGAGGTGTCGGGATTCTAGATACCCAACTAGTTTATGTTTTACAACTTAACCAAGCAAGGATCACACCTTATCACAGGATGGGGGTCCCTTGGCGGATTTTAATGTAATTAAATATGTACGTCTTTCAAGGTGGAAGTTAAATGTTATCTTGTCTTCACATTGTTTGAAGGGCTGCCTTAATGAACCCTATTTTGGGAAATTAAGAAATGAAGGAATCCATTATTTTAAATGTTAACACAATGTGAATTAGTAATTAGATAACGCATGCCAAATTAGAACGATGGAAAGTGGGAGATTTGGTTGCCCAATGTAACCATCTCTATGGCCGGGTGGACCCGATCAGTCGGGTAGCTTTCCTACATTTAGAAAACGTTAGGTCGAGTAACATAAGTCCTTGGGAAGTGCAGTTCTTGAGCCTTGGGGAGCCACAACTGTGCCTTGAACCATAGGCCGCATCTTAGGGGAAAGTTCTAGCGGTTGTGCCTCTGAAAGGTATGGGGACAAAGGCTGCTAGTACTATGAACCAAGGGTGGAGTACCTCCACAATCCCGCCGATGGTCGAAGCGCAGTTGAGTGCGTAGATGAGAATTAGAATTGTCCTCTAAGAGACTACGCTACGTGAGCAAGGTAGAGCTAGGTCAGGTTCCTTTGGCTTGTATCCAGGGACGCGATGTGTAGCCTGGGTGTCGTCCATTGGAGATTTTCTTGGAAGACCTAGTCAACTACTAATAAGGGTTGTCCGCTATTTCTGTGTAATAGGGAGGGCACCTCACAGGTGGTATGAGAGTGCAAGGTTGCTTGACTATAACATTAATAGGGTTGTTTTCAAGATGCTACAAAAGTGCCTAAGTTGTTTCAACGCTAGGTTTGTTCAAATAGCATTGAAATGCTAAATTGGTCTTTTATCTTCATAAAAGTCTAAATCTACTTTTGAGCAGTTATGTTAGGGTGATTATGTTACCTACGATGGGGGCCGCATGCTACAGCTTATGTACCCCTTGGCATGCCAGTCACCTTCACTTACCCGATGCAACACAATTATGCAAACGCTAGATCAGCTGACCCACAACCGACGCAAATTCAGCGGGGGTGGGATACATACACAAGTTAGGTTACCGGATGTCAATATTTCCATATTAATATCGGTAAATTTGGGAATTTACCCCTTGATCTTCAATGAATTCGATTGACAGAAGAGTTGAGTCTAGTCCGACTATTATTGTTCTTTGGGACTCAGCCAGGGACAACAATAACGATCAATGGGGAGATGTTGACCCATAACTGCTAGGTTTACAACCAAGTCCTAAGCGTCTTACCCCCGGAGAGAGTGACGGTGATGTATCGCCACACTCCATCATTAGGGTTCGAAGAAACTTACGGGTTTTCCGGAGTTACCTCGCACTTACAAAGCTCTAAACAGCTTGGAAGCTATCCCCTACTTCACCTACATCCAAGCCAGTGACTTTCATAGCTACGTACCAAAAGAGGAATACACTCCTCTTACCAACACGGAATGGTCTTGTACCTAAGCAATGTTGTGGTGCTCAGCAAAAATCTTGTATATAATGCTTGTACTTAAATAAAGGAGTATTTTGATTTCTCAGTCTTGTGTAAGTCAAAAAATTTAAGGTAAGAAGTTAATTATGTGTCGTTTCTTTAAATAGAGCACCTTGCAAGGCTATGAGAGGAATTTGATTTTCCAATCAATATATCTAGCTGCTAGCATGTCTCCACGGTTCTCTTTTCGTGAGGCAATGCATATGATTTTGGTAAAAGTCCTTTTACCGACAGGTATTCCACACTTTCTGCCTTGCAGCATTTGAAATGCAGGAAAAACACTATTACTTCCTCTAAGCATCCTCTCTATCCCTTTTTGATTATGACTTGGTCCTCTTGAAGTGGCTATAGAAGTTTAAGTTATTACATCTTTACTTTTTCCTCACTGCCCCTGATGCAGAAGCCATAATAGTGAAAGATGGCAAGCTTGTCCTACAAAACCAATGGATGTATGATCAGATAACAAAGTTTGTGCCTTTAAAAAGCGCATTGCAATCATGGGACAAGGAAACCCTTGTGCAATGTTCAGGCTACCAAATCTACCCAAAACATTTTGAATGTTTTACATGAGCCTCCTACCTTTAAAAAGAAGGAGTGGAAGGACTTTCACGCTGAGCTACAAGCTAATTTTACATCGTATCTCCTGAGCAATTAAGAAGCAGTGTCTTTACACTTGTATACATTGGATCCAAGGATCCTTTCTCATTGTATATATCCCATCAATAAAGTGACAATTTCAATTGTCTATTTTGTTTATCATGTGAAATGTGCACATCTTTTTCTTAGCTAAATTACAACCTCTGAGTTGGTGCTGATTAAATAGTCCATGTTCTCAAGCCTCTAAGCCAGTCTAGGGCCATGCTTAAAGTCTTTTTTTGTTGAGATAATGTTATTTACATTTCAATGTAAGCGCCTTTGAGCTAGGCCATGCTCAAATTTGTTTTTTATTGTTGCAAGACTTCTGTATTTACATTTCAACGTAAAGGTGAATTTATACAAGAACCTCTAAATCTATGTTTGCCCAGCCATGTTGATAAGTTAAGACAATGTTTTATTTTGCATAAATCTACATTCTCTAAGGTAAGTCTTAGCATTAATAAGACGTAGTCCTTACGGTATTAAATAAAGTCCTTTCTTGTTTGATTTGCACAGGCCAACACCGCTCCAGCGCTATATACGAAGATCTAGGAGAAGAAGCTACTCTTAAAGCAGACGCAGCCACCCACTTTCAAGGGGGAAGGCAAGGACGTCAAGCAGGATGCTGAAGTGTGGATTGAATCCATGGATGATTACTTCTCCATTACTAGGACCGCTCCTTCCAATTGCTCTATGCTCGCAAGATTTTGTATTCAAGGAGACGCAAAGCTTTGGTGGAAGCAGCACTGCCGTAATAATGGCATTTCAAAGAACTCCCAATCTTGGAAGAAAGTCAGGCAAGCTGTGACGGAGATATATCTCCCACCTGCTCACCAAGCTCTCAAGATGAATGAATTTTTTAGCCTCCGCCAATATAGCTTAACCTTGGAGGAATATTACTCAAAGTTTGTGACATTGCGTAGCTATGCTCCTCTTATGACAAGTGATCAGCAAATTGCGAGGTTTTGCCAAGGTCCTAATGCACCTCTTGATTCTAGGCTTGAAGCAATGAGGCCTGTATCCCTTCAAGATGCTCTTATCACAGCCAAGACTCTGGTAAAGGAAACTCAACAGAGCTCAAACTATGCAAGAAGATTCTAGTCTTTTAGCAATAAGAGGGGAAGATCTGAACCCTCTTATTGCGACTCCTATTTCAAGCAATCCGCAACAAACGCCTAGGGTTTATGCTGCACAAACTCCAAATACCCATGAATTTCCAAATGTTCATTGCTTTGGGTGAAATGAGATGGGGCACTATAGGAACAAGTACCCAAAGCTAGCAAATCGGACTGCTGCCGCCGCGACAGCCGAAGTGCCTAATCCCAGAAGAGGGAATAACAAACATCAAGGAGGACAAAATGGAAGCCGTGGAAGAGGCCGTGGACAAGCAACTCATGTTCACGCAAAAATTAGAGAACCAACTTTGGCTGATGCAACTGAGGAGCGAGCTCAGCTCTTTGCAACAATTGATAATCCCCATGCTCCTCAGCAATATGCACTTATCCAGGCTACTGCAGCTCACCAAGGTGAGACATTTCAACTCCTTATTGACTGCGGAAGCACTCATTTGTTTTTATCTCCAAAATGCTTGAGGAAACTAAAATTAAATCAATATCCAATTGAGCCAATGACGGTGGAATTGGCAAACAGGAAAGAAGTCATTTCTTGTCAGTCAATGGGGACCATAGGTTTTGAATTAGGGGAAAAAACCACGTTAGTGTTCTTTAAAACATTATCCATAGGAATGTATGATGGAATTTTGGGAATGGACTGGCTAACCACAAACCGCGCAAGTATTCATTGTGCGCAAGGAACCCTTACCTTTCAAGATCATCAAGATCAGGAAACCCTAGTATAGGGGAAAAATGGGAAACCCAAGGCTTGCTTAGTTAAAGCAAGTCATATGTTAATGGGAATGCGTGAAGGTCAACAAATCTTTCTTGTCAAAATCAACAAGGTTGAGGAACCAAAGGATAGCTTAGGTCCAGATTGGCTTCATGAATTTTTTGATGTTTTTCCTAAAGATCTCACTGATCTTTCACAATCTCGTGAAGTAGATCATGAGATAGAGCTCTTTCCTGGTATCAAACCAGTCTCAAAAAGGCTCTATAAAATGTCTCTTCCTGAAGCTATTGATCTAAAGGATCAATTTAGATAGCTTCTCAAACAAGGATTTATTCTTCCAAGCAGTTCACCTTGGGGAGTGCCGTTGTTATTTCAAAAAAATAAAGATGGTATGTTTTGCCTATGCATCGATTATAGGGGGTTGAATCAGGTTACGGTAAAGAACAAATATCCCATCCCTTGCATTGATGACCTTGTTGACAGGCTACATGGGGTTATATTGTTTTTGAAGATAGACCTTAGATCAGGGTATTATAAGATTCGAGTTAAGAATTTAGATATTACAAAAACTACATTCAACACCCGATATGGCCATTACAAATTCACAGTAGTGTTATTTGGTTTAACAAATGCTCCTGTAACTTTTAATAGACTAACGCAGGACATATTCAGACCATACTTGGATGAGTTTGGCTTAGTCTACTCTAAGTCAGAGGAAGAACACCAAGAGCACATATGCAAGGTTTTGCAGCTCCTACATCAACATAAGCTTTATGCCAAGAAGAGCAAGTGTACGTTCTTCACCCCCCAAATTGAATGTCTTGGGTTTATTGTGTCTCAAGACGGCATTTCTATTGACCCTTCCAAAGTTAAAGACATTTTTGAATGGCCTCAGCGAGCTTGCGTAACAGAGACCAAGGGGTTATTAGGTATTACAGGATGTTCCAGGACCTTCATTAAGAATTACGCTCTTATTACTGCTCCTCTGACCAATATTTTGAAAAAGGGTAGCAAGATAAACTGGGAACAATGTCACCAAGAAAGCTTCACCAAACTGAAGGATCTTTTCACTTCAGCACCATGCTTGAAGCTCCCAAATTTCACACAACCATTTGAAGTGGTTACTGACACGAGCGGTGTAGCAATTGGTGGTGTCTTAGTTGAGGAGAAGAGACCAGTTGCATTCACCTCACAAAAGCTAAGGATTTATGAGAAGAACTACCCAACTCATGACTTAGAATTGATAGTTATCACCCATGCCCCAAAGATGTGGAGGCATTATCTTCTTGGACGCAAGTTTTAGCTAGTCACCAATCATAAGAGATTAAAATGGATTTTCACGCAACCTACGTTGAATATGAGGCGGCAAAGATGGATCAAATTTCTACAGGAATTTGACTTTGATATACTTTACAGTCCAGGGAAAGACAATATTGTAGCTGATTTCCTCAGTCAAAAGTCGTTCCTTAGCGCTATTTCCATCCCAAATAACCCCATTATCAGTTGGGTAAAGGAAGCCTCAACCAAGAATCCTGAATACCAGAAGCAAGTGGCCCTTGTTTCAACAAGGGAAACATCTGAAGTTAAGCCACCATCGATTCAGATTTTTTCTTATGATGATGGGTGTCTCTACTACAGAGAGAGGCTATGTATCCCTAAGGATTTTGAGCTAAAGAAGGCAATCCTACATGAAGCGCATGATAGACCAACTTCAGGACACCCAGGTTATGCCAAAACACTTAATGCAATCAAGAAGAGTTAACACTGGACTGGGTTAAAGGGTGACGTTCTTTGCTATGTTTGCCAATGCCTCTCATGTCAAAAGATTAAAGCTAAGAGAGTTAACATGCCAGGGAAACTCCAACCGCTAGACATTCCTCAGAGGAAGTGGGAATGCATAAGCATGAATTTTGTCACAAGACTACCCAAAACTCAAGGTGAATACAACTCCATTATGATAATATTGGGTGTGTGGCCCAAAATACAAAGGTAATTTTTTTTTTTTTTTGCCATTCAGATTCTCTCTCTTTTTCCTCTAGCCCAAAAAACTAGGAGCATTTATTACCAACTTTGGCTTTTTGAGTAGCTTTCACATGACCCTCTAGTTCTTTCAAACAGGTTCTCTTTCTCTTCTGATTTCAAGCAAGAATGGCTTCTTCTCGACGCCCTTCCAACACAATAGCATCCTGCGTGTTTCATAACAGTAAGGATAATGGGGTTTGGAAGCCCTTGAATTTTCATGTGGATGATTGGGTTACTATGCTTCCATCATGCAAGGGCGCACACAGGGTGAAGAGGAACAAACGAGGAGATGTGAAGAACCATTGGAAAGGTCGCATCACTGCATTCAAGGTGACAGACCAAGGTTGGCTAGCAAAAGTACAACATGTCTATTCAGCCAAGGACATGGTGTTGAATGCTGCTCAACATACACCTCTGCATTCTTACTGTAAGTGCTTTTATCAAAATGTGTATAATCTCTCATTATAA
>JAODKW010031104.1:0-12804 GCA_027576515.1 Dryopteris marginalis
GAGAGAGAGTGAGAGAGAGAGAGAGAGAGAGAGAGAGAGAGAGTGAGAGAGGTAGATTCAAATATGTGCGTTTGCTGAGAGAGAGAGAGGGAGAGAGAGACCTTGGTTACGTGACCTCATGATGATGATGATAGTTATAAGGAGGATGATGATAGTTATAAGGATGAAGAGGTGCAACATGCGAACGGTTGGATTTTAAATTTTCAAATATAATATCCTCCAATTTAAACAAACTTGCACTCAAAAAATTCCAATTTCAATGCGTTCTCTCTCTTTTGTGGAATTTCTCTCTCTCCTCCAAAGCACTACGTGGAGGGCTCCCCAGAAGTAGCCCTCCCCTTTTAATAAATATAAGAAGATAAGAAGAAGTAGAAAGATTGTTAAAATATAATATAGATAAAATGGTGTTTTATTTATCAACATACATATAAATGTGTGTCTAAGAGTTATTATAACAATATATGTTTACATGTGTGTATAGTTATAATTATAAATATATAGTTGTATTATTGGTTTCTAGACAAAAGGAGATAAAGAGATAGGAGACAGTCTAGAGAGATAATATAATAAATACACATATAAAAATGTGTGTGGGTTTGTGCATGTGGTATAGGGAGTAGCCTTGAGGTATGTAATTTTCAGGATTAGAGTAGCCTTGCTCTTTTTGCATTTGTGTTAAACGGTTATAGTCTTTTGTGGTGTGCATATAGTTCCATTTGCACAAATCACAATAAAACTTGGGCATCTCCCTTGAAATTGTTTGAAGTAAAGGAAATTTCTTTGTTCTATGGTTACCACCACAATGATCACACCTGTAAGGTCCTTGTGGAACTTGTTGAGCATACATCGGCCTACCTGGAGAATGGTAAGTCTGCCCCATGCGCTTCAAAATAACTTTAGTCACTTCCTCTACATTCATGTCCTTTACAGACGGAATGGTAGATTTTGTGTCCTTGGTTGAGGTCTTATCATCCTTTTTTTTACTATTTTGACTTGACACACTAGACATATCAAAATTATTGTCGTAATCCATTGCATTTAAGAAACAATTGTTGAAGTTCAAGTGCTTCTTGGCATACAAATGAGCATGCAGTGTCTTGTTTTGCAGGTACTCAAGAAATATTGAAGTCAATATTGCTTGGCATGGTTTTTCATCTATGGGACATCTTGTTATGTACTTCTTGAGTCTATTTGCGCAGTCTCTCACATATTCATGTTCATTTTTCTTGAATGAATAGATCTAAGCATTCACATTATGTTTTATTCCCATCTTTGAAAAGGCAGCAATAAAATACTTCTCTAATTTCTTGAAGCTTATCATCGACTCTGGATCCTGGTTTTGGAACCATGATAAAGCTTTCTCTTCAAGGGTAGGTCCAAAACCTTTTATCTTTGTGTGCTGGTCAAACCCATTTAGCTCTGCCTAATTGTCTAAAAGAGGCTACATGATCATGGGGATCCCCTAATTTGTCGTATCTCTTTACAAATTTTTGTAGTGTACGTCTCACTTTTCTAGCGTACTCACGCTCGTCAAATTTTCTCCTAATGTCACTCGTCCTTGTGCGATGACTTCCTTCACGTCTTGGGATAAATGGCCTAGATGGCTCCCTAATAGCCTCATGATCCATTCTCGAGGAGTGCACCTATAAGAAACCCTCCATAGCACCTGCGTTGAAAGGGTAATAAAAAAACCCCTCTACTTACATGTCGCAAGGTAATAGAATGACCCCTCTTTCTTAAGAAACTTACAATATTTTTTCAAAATTGGATAAAAAACCCCCTCTTGTGTAAACCTATAACTTTTTGGAATTTAAATACCCCTCCTAATGAACTCACGTGCTACACGTACATATTTTTAGGTGAACCCCCCGGGGACCCGCTATGCGTCTATCAACATACTCCCTATGCTCTGGTCTCAAGAATGGGTTTGTGGTCCTAGTGTCCAATGGAGGTGCCATGGGTTAGAAATGTGATCCTCTTGCTATCGTCCTAAAATATGGTTCAAGACCCACGTCTGGAGCCACAATTTTGCCAAAGAATGTTGAATCCCTAGGCCTTACTATAGCAATGGGAGAAGCGTCTGTGAAGTATGGAATATTCTAGAATGTTAAGTTCTGAATCTCCTACCATTCTAGTTTTCTAAAGAGCCTGAAGAGAGATCACCCAAACCTGTTGGCTTGGTTGCTCCATTGTTTTGAGCATTGGTACTTTGCATTTGTTCCATTGGATGAGGTCGCGCTCTTTCTCCATATTGATCAACCATCAAATGCTCTATCACAACCAAGTATTTGGATCTGTCTTCTCCCATACAACAGTCTTGTTAGAATCTAGCCATCAACAAAGGATCAAATGGCATCTCGTGGTTGGCCAGCTTAACAAGGTACCTGTTTATTGGTTCTTTGAAATCTATGCACCATAATTGTTAGTCATAACATATTTCAATTTGACATTATATTCCAATGCTATGTTAGGATCCTGTGGTGATTTTTCAAGATTTGATGTTGAAGGTCTATACATGTCCGCAAAGCGTTTCTTTTTGCTTCTTTCATTTGTGCAAAGTCTCTTTCCCAATGTTGATATATAGCTTTTGCCTTGTGAATCAAAATTGGAGGATGTGTGAGAGGATGATTCCTCTTAAATAGGTTTCAAGTTACCCACAAATCTTGTTCCGCTCTCAAGAGTTGAGACTCTTGGCGCTATTTTGGATCTTGAAGTGGCACCTAAATGTTGTCCAAATCTTAAATGCATATAGATTTTAGTGCAATGCAAAGGTTGTTGTGCAATTTTTTATTTTTGTGAAATGTTTTCTTTGCGTTAATGCAATTTTTATTTCACAACATTTTTCAAATCCTTAGAATTTTTTTCTTTAAAGTTTGTTTTGATGCAAGTTTTTGCAAGTCCATTTGTTTGGATGCGGGGTTGTGGCTAGTTTGCTTGACAAGTTTTATGCTTAAATGAATATCATACTTTGACAAAGTAGGTGCCACGCAATTGCTAAAGCTCTTCCCCAGCTCCTTGCAAATCAATTGACTTGCTGGTTTGGCAAGTCGACACACATTAGGGGAAGGTTGAGGTCTATAGGGGCCCTTTAAGCTACCATATTAAAATTTTAATCACTTTTGGTTAGCTTGCTTACTTTCTTGAACATTAGATACCTTCTTTTGCTTCAAAGTTCGGCTATAAATTCAAAATTTAAATTTTCCCACCAAAATGGATTTAAAATTGGTTAGAAAAAACCATATCATGTAGCATATCTTTGGAAAGATCTTGATGAGTAGATTCCAGATCTATAATCTTTGACAAATTTGTAGCTTGTATGTAGAAGTTATGGAAGTCCAAAATTTTGAAAACTTCCCCCCTCCTTTTTAGGGAAAAAAAGTACAAAAGGCATCTTTTAGAGAATCTTTTGACCTTTCTTAAACACCCAACATTTTTGTATAAATGGCATCACACTATTGGTCCATTTTTATAATCACCTTGATTAGCTATGGTATTTTAAAGGGCCCCTATAGACCTCAACCTTCCCCTAATGGCAGGTCGATAGTGTCAAATGACCCCACAATAATATGGCATGATGTTGCTAAGTTGGCAAACACTGCCCTTAGGTTAGAGTTGCAAAATGAAATTTTCTAGTCCTATAAAACTAGCAGGTTGATAGTACACTGTCCCAACTAGAGAGAGGTATTTTCAGTCTAAAGAGGTCTTGTATGGAGTAGTTGAACTATCCACAGCTTGCCAATAGCTTGATCTTTATGATTTCCACCTCTAATGACTTTGTTCCCTAGAGCAAGTTACCGGACAAGCGTGTTCAACCAAGAAAGCACTCACTCCGGAGACTAGGCTTACACCCAACAGCCCTTGGAGGGAGATTCACTTTGGATTTCACTTCTCACACTAAAGTGGCTCAATTTACTCCATCAACATTGGTTTCCATATGCTAGACAAGCTTTTTCCATATACAATTTAGAGCCATCCACAGGCTTTGGCAATGCCGGACATGTACTATAGAAAAGAAATAAAGATTTTCTTTTTGGGCCACCTACCACTCCCGCACTTGAGTACCTATTCCTGCAAAATATCCAACCAAAGCATCAACAAGCACACAATGCATATGCAAATCAACATGCACATGATATCTACCTAACTAATCCTAAAGCAAACAAAATAACACATATGAAATGACAAATGTGGGAGTTATGCTCAACCTAGTATGAGTATGAAATAGCACTTCACAACCATACACACTCAAGACCTAACTTATCCTATCTATCCTATGTGGTTCATCCGCCCTAGTGCTCTTGAGTCCTCCCCAATGTCCGTGCTTAATACTAAACCTAATATTCACCAGTTTTGCAACCGCATGGATTGTAAAGCGGCAAGTAGACTATTGCGGCTATCACTTAGCTAGCGTAGGTATTTGGATCCGTGGCAGCGGCGCCAATGGAGAAACCGGTTGCCCTATCCTTGCAAGATATGGTAGCAAAATCTAAAAACTCATGTCATCCATAGGTTAATATTATCCCATGTCTCACCAAGGACCTTTAACCTGGCTAGTGCATAAAGGCTTATCTTGTAAACAAGAGAGTCAATACGCAACAACAATCTACTTGAGTTTCTTAATCCCTTTTGCAATACTTCAATCCTATTCTCCCCGTACTTCCCTTAACTCTAGAGCAAGATTCTATGCAAGAAAACCCAACATACAAGCATGCTTCACACTCAATCCTCTGTCAATCTTATAGAATCTATCTCAATTCAAAGATTTGCATCCAATGCTTCCCACCCTTAAGACTGACCTTGACTTCACCTACTTCACACAACCTAATCTAATATAGTTAATTAATCAAGGAAGCACTCAAAAATAGAAAATGAATGAGCATTAAGTGTATTATAATTCTTCACTAATTATCATAGACGTTCATTCACATAACAAGCTATGGAATCATTCACTCAATGACAAGAATCAAAGCTGAATGTTAATGGAGCTAGCACACAAGTTTTCATTTCTTCATTACTCAAGCTCTCACACACACACACACACTCAAGAGCATCTTCACCTAAGCACTTAATTATTAAATCCAAGCTTTTCATGCACACAAAATAGCCCACCAAATCAATGAATAAGAAGACCACACTACTAATAATAAGCTCAAACCCATATCTAGATTAGAGAAAGGAAAAAATGGAAATCATTTCCCACACATACACTAGTGAACAAGAAGATTAAACACTTCAACCAATAGAGAGAGAAGAGTAACTTTCATTACAAGAAGCTATAATAAAGAATGCTTAATCTCAATAGACTACAATGGGTGAATATGGAATAGATAAGAATCAAGAAGTAGCTAGAGTTCTCCTTTGCAAGAGCTCACTCTATAGCTATCTTCACTTTTAGCAAAAGTGAATAAAAGAGACCTCATTTCTCCACAAAATAAGTTTGTAAAGTATTTTTACAAAAGTTTCCATACTTGGGCAGCCAAGACCTAGCTCTAAAATCCCTAGAATTTACAAGGTAGAACTCAATTGAGCCCAATATTTATCCGGCTACAAGATTGGATTTATCTAGGTCCAAAAAATGGATAAAGTATTTACATTGCACTTTGGCATTGACGAGCTTTCATGCTTGTACAAAAATAATATAAATTCTAAAGCTATCTTCATTTTTAGCAAAAGTGAATAAAAGAGACCTCATTTCTCCACAAAAAAGTTTGTAAAGTAATTTTACAAAAGTTTCCATACTTGGGCAGCCAAGACCTAGCTCTAAAATCCCTAGAATTTACAAAGTAGAACTCAATTGCGCCCAATATTTATCCGGCTACAAGATTGGATTTATCTAGGTCCAAAAAATGGATAAAGTATTTACATTGCACTGTGGCATTGACAGGCTTTCATGCTTGAACAAAAATAATATAAATTCTATTGATTCCATTACCGTTCTTCCATCTTGTACTTGTTCCCTAAACAATGAGCCATTAATATTCTTTATTCATGCATGCTCATGGATAATTGTACATGGATATGTCCATAACTACATGTGTGAGTGAATGTCTATGCCAAAGTGTTCATGTAGACATTGCTAGAGATGGGTGAACGTGCTCATGTATAGTTAACATTAGCATTAAAAAAATATCGAGCTAGCCAATGAGATTGCTTGGGTTTTATATTCATGTACGGTGAATCTTTTGTACACCTTCTCACTCTCCAAAATTGACAAGATCTTTCCTAAAAAATAAAATAAAAGACCATATCTTTCAAATATAGAGGAGGTGATTTAATTCACCTAGTGGTCCTCTTTTGGTCAAAAGTACTCAAATTTTTCAAATTAATCACGAATTTTCTCCCACTCAGTTGTCCCCCCCCCTCTTAAATACTTTCCCTTAATTCAAAATCTCTCAAAACAACTCTCCCCTTTCTTTGCACATTTTCTTCTTGAGCGAGATTCAAAATCTCCATAACTCCAGAACCTTATATATTTTTTATTTTGATATGAGTTTTAACAGTTATGTTCCTCTCTACTATAGCTATATACTGATAAAAATTTATCTTCATTGAAAAATTAGCTAATGAGTTATGCCCGATTTCTTTGAAGAGTCTATGTAAGTTTAAGCTACACATATTTTGTTGGAATGTTTAGGATTTAAGTAGTTTTGGTGGATTTATCACTGGTTTTTCTGATGATTTGCAAGCTTAATTGAGTGGTTTTCTTGTTGTTTTGGAATAATTAATTTCCAAACTTTTTGGTTGGAATGTTTGTAGGTTTGTGAGTGTGTTTGGCTCCATGCACTGCAACTTGTGGTGTGCAAGAAGACTTGTGGTATGCTAAGGTTTTTCCTATCTCAAATGTCATTTTATGTATTTTTTACAATGTTTTCCCACTGATGGTGAATGACATATTAATCTAATTTTTGGTATGGTTTGTAGGCATTATATTGCAATAGTGTTTGCAAGCTTTGCAACTAGAGGTATGCAAAAGAAATTAGGTTGTTTTCAAATGCAATATGGATTCAAAAACTACTTTCTTCTCTTATGACTTGAGGATTCTATACAATATACCTTTGCATTGGAGTACTTGTTTTTGTACATACCCACACTAAGAATATGATTTACTGTTAACTAGCTGGTTATAATGCTAATGGTTGGTTATGTGTACATTATTGCAAGAGAATGAGTGAGCATAGAAAAGTTGTAAGCACAATAACTGGTGTTGAGGTTTGATACCAAAAGAATGAGAACAATCAATGAATCAAGGAGACATACAACAAGTTAGATTGAATTTTGATGCAGCCTAGTAGAATAGAAGATTTCAAGGTTAAAAAAAAAGAGATGAATGACCTAACCAAATGTCGTGTTTCTAGGAGTCATATAGGCTCAACATTCATACATACACAAAGACTTGTTCCCTCATCCAATTGTGCCAAAGCCAAATTGTAAGTTTCAATAGCTATTACACTTTCAAATCTTCATTACATGCTATTATTTTAAGTTTTTAGCTTGTTTCCTAGTAGGTTAGTATTGTGTTGTGGCGCAGTGATTTATCCCTCAAGTGTGCATGAGAGGCAATTGATGGAGTCTTTGACTGGAAAGATTGTGGTTTTACACAAAGACATAGGTGCAATATTGTATGGAGGTATGCTTGGAAGTAGATTAGATCAAGAAGGAATATACTTTTAGGACTCACAATATGTTGTGCCCGATGCCAAAAAAAAGAAGAAAGAGAAAGGGATGTTCAAACCTTTTCCTATGCCCAGGATGAATACTACAAAATGACCATGCATGCATTTATCCATGCAATTAGCTTACAAGCACAAGCTAATTACAAATATCCAAGAAGCCATGAAGTCTACCACAGGTGCAAGATGGGTTCATTTAAGTTGGGCAATGCCATTTAAGTGCTCCATAGAGATGTTTTCATCTTGTACAAGTTTGCAGAGAACAAAGTTTCTTTGCACATACAAGGAAATAGATACTGATTGGAAGAATGAACTCTTTGGCAAAGAGTGGCATAATAAGACTAGTTATGATCCATGCCAAATAGTAGAGTGCCGCATCTTGACCCACCATGTGGATTTTAAGTATGTGAAAATTGTTCTTCTCTATGAATTTGTGTGTTTTAAATGTTGTTTAACAAAATAAAGTTTTTTGATACTTGCTTCTTTTTGCCATAGGAATTATATTGCTTGCCAAATGTTGTGTCTTCACTTTGCATAATTACAATGGAGGGTGCATCAAGGGCAGTGGCTTGTAATGGATGCAAATTTGAAAGAGACTATTACCCTAGAACCTGAGATCACATGGCAAGGCAGGATCCTTAGCTTGTATGGAGTAGTAAGTAGATGGGATCTAGCGTTTGTGCGCACCGAAGTGCATTAATGTTTTGCTAAAGTGCCAAAAATGTTCTACTTCACATTGGATGGTTGAAAAGTTAGGAGCAAAACTTTGAGTCAACCATCAAGGTTCGTGATTGCTTGCCTCTGCATATCTTGGAGATTATGGAGTAATGCCATTTATATTGCGCTAAACTTATTGACAAGATTTTGGACACCGTCTTTTTGACAATTTTTTTAACACATTACATTTTTTAAAGTTATACATTTTTTATTTAAATTGAGTATGTTTTGAGCATAGAAGTTTTGGTATATTATGGTTTATGGTAATTAAAGTTTTGACAATATTCACCCAAAATAATAAGTGACCGCCCAAAACCAAGTATACTCGTCCCACCATCCATTGTCCGGTAGCACCACGAGCTCACCAAGAGGGTTCAATCAATGATTGGCTCTCATATGTTTCTACCCCATCCTCACCGTTTCGCCAACACTTCACCTTGGGGACCAAAATCAGCCCCACCATTGCTCAAATTTGACAATTGTTGAGCCAAAATGAAGTCGAGAATGCAAAGATATGCATTCCCCACCTCCCCCATGCCCTTGGGGCTCAAAAACAACCCTAGCAAAAGTTTGGTGTGGGGCAGTATTTTTTTTTCAAAACAACACTCCCCAATGCCAATAGGGTGTTTTTGAGCTCGGGGGCATGGGGGATGCAAATATATGCATCCCCACTTCATTTTGGCTTAAAATTTGTCAAATTTGGATAATGGCGGGGCCGATTTTGGTCCTCAGGGTGAAGTGTTGCCCAAACGTCAGAGATAGGGCAACAACATAGGATATACGGATATCTATTTGGCCCACAATATTAGCTAGTGGCCATAAGGAGCAATGCACAATGGGCTGTAGGAGATACAGTCATTGATCGGACCCCCGTGGTTAGTTGGTGGCCATACTTAATGACGGATAGTTTGATGAGGACCGATAAATGCCAAGGTAACCACTATTTATATTTATAAACACTTACAAATTAACATTAAATTTAAGCATATTTTTTGCTATTGACAACAAAATATACAAACCCAAAATATTTTACATTGATCTCATCTCATAAGTTCATTGTGACAAACAATACAACAAAATTTTTATAATTATGGTGGTTGAAAAATCACTACCATAGGGGCAAGTGCTAGATCAACAACCCAAGCATGAAAGCACATAAATATTTTGACCATTACGTCTATTTCAAAATACATCAAGGCATATTGGGATCCAAGTGAAATGCATTTGCATTATTGAAAAACCTTCCAATTAAGTACAAATCCTTAGGAGCCAAAGTGATGTGTTTGCAATAAATTGTGGCCAACTGCCCATCATGCATCAAGTCCGTCAAATAGTGCTCCACTAATGCCTACAACGCAAGTAGAGCTTGAGCACTCCAACTCATTGGCACAATCACTACCCTCATCTTTCAAAACATCATACTCAACCACCTGTTCCCTTGGTTGCATAATATGGTCCATGCACCAACAAAATATGCATATATGGGGTGATGTTTTGTGCACCCCAACTTGCGACCACAACATTATGAAACTCTTTCACATAACTTTTAAAATATCTAGCATTTTGAGAATCAAGCTTGAGTTTTTGTAGCAAGGGTGCTAATTTGTTAAATTTAAGCATAAATTTACTTTTGCCGTTCTTGTAGGACCTCCGCTAGTTCTATATAGAACCACATTGTGTACCTTTTTCCATCCATCATATCTCTCAACAAAATAAATTGACACATGATTGTCCACATGAATTGGTGGTGCAAGAAATTATCTTGCCTTGGCACCCTCAATGCAAGGCTTACATGGAACGTCTTCATGTGCACCATATTTTTTTTCATCTTTCTTGATAACTACATTTCTACCATGCAAACCAATTTTGGATAAACCCTTTTCCAAATCTTGACATGCTTTTTTGGATGCCTCTACTGGTTTCAAGTTGTATGCTAAGCATATATACTCATGTAAAAAGAATTCTATAATTCTAAAAAAAGGCATGCAATGTGCAAAAGTGCACCCTCTTCAAAGGTATAGGCAGAACATGATCCCGTGTTTCATCCACATATCGCATATTATTGTGTGCATCTTCTACCTGTGCATCCTAAGTAGGAGCTCCACCAACTCTACCCTCATTAACCCAATGTGTTCTTCCATTGCCAACAACAACCCTTTGACACATAAAAAACAAATAAGGCATCTTTGCATTTGCTGCATTGGAGCATCCACACATACACTTTAATGTCTTGAGATCTCCTGCAAGATGCCATTCTACACTAATGTGAAAAAAGGCATGCAATGTGCAAAAGTGCACCCTCTTCAAAGGTATATGCAAAACATGATCCCGTGTTTCATCCACATATTGCATATTATTGTGTGCATCTTCTACCTGTGCATCCCGAGTAGGAGCTCCACCATAGGAGCATCCACACATACACTTTAATGTCTTGAGATCATCTCCAAGATGCCATTCTACTCTGATATCCCCATAACCCTCTACATGAAAATTTTCTCCATTTTTTTGTTTTCTAATTACGTTTGGAATACATGTCAAACCAAAGAATACTTTTAATAATTCATGGTATTATTTTGGTACTTCACATGTTGCAAGCCACCATATTTTAGTTTCCAGTTCCACACTAAAATATGTTGGATCATCTTCTGGAATGCTTGGGTCCAATGCACGGTTCATTAAGGGTATAATTACCCACTCTATTTTTTTACATTGAATCTCACTTTTGTCCACCAACTTAATAACAAATTTCAAGAGGCCATTGCATTCTACCACTGTCATGTCATAAAACATAACCATTGATGGTTGTATCTTTAGAACATCAAACACAAAATTATTTCTCTTGTGAAAATTAGAAACCACATCATCCATTGAATTTCCTCTTATTGATTCCCTACCATATGAATTTCCTCTTACTGATGCATGTGTACCTTGATGACCCCTTGTACATCTGCCACCTCTTGATGTTATTGTGCATGCTTGTGTATGGAAACCCTTGTCCTTCCTCTTTTTAGGAACTCAATATACATGTGTATACACAATATGTCTGGGCTCACAAATATGCTCCACAATTACATTCAACTCTTGTTGTGCAAGGCTCACAAAAAATGGTCGAGGTAATGGCAGTACTCGTTTTCCTTTGATAAAAATTCGTAAACCCATTGTTGAGTTGTCTCCAAATTTTTGCAAAGGATTTTTTTGACAATCCTATTTTGTCACATGGGCCCTACGCATATATGGCCATGAAACTATTGCATACTTTCTCCATGTTCTCTGCCTCCATATCATCACAAATATATTTATATTTAATTGACTGCAATGGAACCTTCACTTGCTTATTTGATAAAACTTGAGCTATACATTGATCAACTATATTTTCATAACCAAGAGACTTTAAGAAGCTCTTGCATGGCCTTATGCGATGCTTCCATTGTTTGGAACCAATAAATAATTGTTCCAATGGCTTCATGGTTTGTATATACTCTTGTGGACCCATTGTTGTTACCCTATCTAACTTTGTTCATTAAAGATAGTGTATCTATCTTGGTATTCAACACCTCATGCACAACATTCATGTTCTCTATTACACCTTGCAATTGCATACACTCTGCATCTTTTAATTGTAGAGAACTTCTGAGTTGTGCCTTGTTTGCTTGGTGCTTTACAAGTCAATATTGTATGAACATCCATAAGTTTTATGCTCGGAAAGATAGTCTTGAGGTGTAACCCCACATGCCTTTTTGACCTGCACAAACGCACTTTATAAAAGATGCAAGACCAAAAGACATAGCTTGGTGACATATCAGAGGATCTGCTAGATATAATGATCCTTCGACTCATAGATCAACATTATTTTCTCCCATTGCACAATGTTGTTGCTTCATTGCCTCTATTTCTTTGTGTTTCTCTTTAGAGTAAGCAATCCATGGCGCATACTCAGGATCTGATCAAAAGTGAATACTCCTCTTCCTACTTCTTCCTTGCTCTTCTTGAAAATAAAAAAAAATCATCACATTCACACACATTCTCAAACTCATTCACCCATCTTAGACACAATATTTCAGCCATTCAAACAATTATCAAGCAAACATATCCACAATTCTAAGAATCAATATTACTTCTTATGTTTTATGAAGTTTCATATACATATAATTAATCAAAGATTGAATACTATTAAAAAGTAAATTGGTCAATTACATTGATCCAAATATAACACCATTTAGACCTAATTACCTGTATAGCTTACTACTATTGCTGTAAAATTAGTGATGGTTAAGCCTATATTTGAGAGATCAAGGAGATCACAAATATTACACACACACACACACACACACACACAAAGATTTCTCAAAGAGAGAGAGAGAGAGAGAGAGAGAGAGAGAGAGAGAGAGAGAGAGAGAGAGAGAGAGAGAGAGAGAGA
>JAODKW010032211.1:0-12801 GCA_027576515.1 Dryopteris marginalis
AAAAAAAATCCACGTTTTTTGCAAGTGTTCTTTGATATTTATCAATTTAAAAAATATCAAAATGTTAATTAATATTTGAGAGAAAAATCTTTGAATATCATGACTTAACAGGTTGAATATTCAACTCAGGTCAAATATTCAACCCATTACCAACCTAGTGTTAACGGCTGTTGCATTGTGTGCTTTGCAGCTTGCTATACACAATCGGTCTCAGCCCCTTGGGTAAGCCTCATCACCTATTATGGCCATTACCATAAGGCTTGGCGGCCTTGCCACATGCCTTGAAGCCTATCATGGCAGCCTTGCCTAACTACCTTGCCATATGTCCCATCATGGCCTTTGTGATGATGCTCTCTTGCCTTGCTAATGCCCTTCTTGGCTAAACCATGCCATGCATGATTTGCGGCCTTGCCATGCATAATCCGCGCGATCCTTATGCCATATAGGCTTGGCCATAAAGCTTAGCCATGGCAGCCCGTTGTCGTACCTTATGGTCCTTGCCAAGAGGCATGGCCATGATTGCTCTGCCACCATACTCCATGGCTCATAGCCTTGAAGGCTTGCAATGGTGCACTCCTAGCATGGCATGATGGTCCTCCTTGAGCCTGGCGTGAAGCTTTTCTCTTAGCATGGCATGATGGTGCTTTTCCCCCCTCTATAGCTTGTAGCGCTGATACCAATGTAAGGAGTGTGGGAATAACCCATGTTGTATCTTTTCCCAACCATCGTATATATAGGCCCCTGGCCACCTCTATACATATACCCTCTATACTTTGCATGAGTGGCCTTTCCCTAGAGGACCCGTGTCCTCACATGTTATGTGCATTGAAGCAGCTTAAGTATTTGCTTTGTATTCTTGTATGTGTAGCTAGCTTGCTTGTGTGAAGTAAATGACTTGATCTCCTTTGGGATTTGGGATTGAGAGGTGAGTGATACATTATGTGTGTGTGTGCATCATATGTTTAGAATCTTTCTTGAAGTGCATAGCATAAGTGAGTAGAGTGTGTGTGTTGAGAAGAGGTAAGTGTAAGCGCTTGTTCTTGAAGTGCATAGCATAAGTAAGTAGAGTGTGTGTGTGTGTTGAGAAGAGGTAAGTGTAAGCTCTTGTTCATTCCTCTCTTGTGAGAGTGCCTCCATGCCCTAACCTAGGTTAGAGGTTCTTGGATGACATAAAGTTGTAAAACTCATATGAGCAAGAGCTCTTGCTTCCCATTGAGTAATACATAGGGGACTTGAGGTCTTCCAATAACCATTTAGAAATATTTGGTAGTTTGGCTGAGAAGGTATGGAATGTATTTATTCATATAAGCTGCAATGGTAGTTGTTTGACTTGTATCTTGGAAGGTTTAAGGATGAGTATCTTGGAAGGTTTAAGGATGAGCATGCTTACATTTGGAAAAGGCATCCAGATGGATTTGATTTCATGCATTCTTGAAGTTCATCAAAAGGTGTCTTGCCATTGTGGGCTCAAAAACTTGAAATACCAATAAGCAAGCACAACTTGCCATTAATACAATTGTTATGGAGGTTTCTTGTTATGATTTTTCTTTGCCTACACATAGCATGCCTTCTAGTTATTGGCAAGCATGACAAGATACTCAGTGATATTTTGGCAAGGAAGAATTTGAAGGTGTATGTCATGAAGCCAAATATGAGGACATGCATATTCAAGGGGATCTTCAAATTTTGGATTTCCACAAGCATAATATTGAGGGACCATGTGGGGGTTCTTGAGGTTTTTAAGAAGGCATTAGAACTAGAAGATTCAAAAGATGAACTTTTTGAGGTGGTTGATATTGTAGAAAATGTCCATATGTGTGGATCAAGAAGCTTTGACCATGATAATGGTTGTCACATCAATTGTGGGACCTTGGTGGACATTAAGTGAAATTCTAGGGGCTGGCAATTTTGCCAGTGTCCCCATGACCAACCTGACCAACCACCAAAGGGCATAATAAGCAATCCCATGGGATCATCTATGGCAGGGAAAGCAGAGCAACGTTGGTAATTGATGAGCTCACCACAACATACTAGAGCATGACTCATGAGAAAAGTATGCATGGAGACTTGAAGTTCAAGAATCTTGTCTGACGCATTTGAGTTCTTCAAATGAAATTTGCCAAAGGTAGTGTTTTAATCTGAAAATGGCCAAGTTGGTCAACCATTAGAGGCTCTGATGAGGCCCAAGTGTTTCCAAAAATCAATTCATGCCAAGTTGAAACAACATTAGAGAGAGGGGGCCAGATTGTTCTGGATTTTAGTAACCATCAAACTATCATTTGAGAATCTAGTGTTTTGCATACATCAATGGAAAGCACTAGGCATATGGGCTGGTAGACATACAGGCTAGTAGGCATTGTCATATTGAAGCATGGTCAAAATTAAGAAGACTTTTGGTGGCCGGATGTGTATGATGGGAAACATGGAGCAATAGAAAGTGCTAGGCATACGGGCTGGTATGCATTGTCATCTTGAAGCACGGTCAAATTTAAGAAGACTTTTGGTGGCCCGATGTGTATGATGAAAAATGTGGAGCAACAAAAAGCTGAAGCACTTCAGATGCGGGTTGTTGTACTTATGAGATGGTGAATATGGCAACATCAGATCACCAAGATTCACAAACTCTAAGAGTGGCTAGTGCCAACAATTTAATATAAACATTGCCAGAGTTTTAACAGGAAAATGGAAGGAGGCAACATTTTAGTCTGATGGTAGTCCTTGCCAAGATCAAAGCTAGTGCTATAGCGCATAGCCTTGCTACATGTGTGGAGCATATGGGTGGAGCAATAGATAGATCAAGACCATAGCAAGTTGCTATGCAATGTGAAAAGAGCTATGACAGAGGTGCAATATAAGAAGCAATCCACAGTGCTTAATGTATATACGCATAGTGTTTAGCACTTAGCACATAGAGATAGCACTTAGCGTATATGCTTAGCGCTTAACATATATGCTTAGAATTTATGATTACACTTAATGTATATATGCATGGCACATAGAGCTTAACATATATATGCATAGCACTTAACACTTAGTACATAGGGATAGTGCTTAGTGCTTAGCGTATATGCTCGTATATGCTTAGCACATAGCGTATATACACATATAGCTTAGAACTTAGCACATAGGGATAGTGCTTAGCGTATATGCTTAGCACATAGTGTATATGCTTATATATACATAGCGCTTAGCATGTGGTACATAGCACTTATGCTTAGCACATAGCATATATACGCATAGCACCTAGCACATAGCGTATATACACTTAGCATTTAGCACATAGTGTATATGCTTAGCGTATATGCTTACGCTTTTCACTTAGCATATATGATTACGCTTAATGTATATACACATAGCGCTTAGCACTTAACATATATACGCATAGTGAATTAAAGTTAATGAATAATGTGGTCAAATTTAATGAGAATGTGCTTATGATAGGGAGTATGCTAGGATCCAAAGTGGTTATCCCCTAGTATGTGGGTTGAAGGAACCTGGGTGGCCCTTGCATTGCTATTACCCCTCTTCACTTGGAGAGAGTGCTTTGGGATTTAGTAATAACAAGAATTGTGGGAACTGGAAACCTTCTTCGAGAAAAACATTAGGAACCATTTGGACTCAAAATGGGCTTTACGTATATATGTTAAGCGTAAGAATATACGCTAAGCATATATGCTAAGTGTAAAGCACTATGCGCCAAGCATATAATCTAAGTTCTAAGTGCTAAGCATATATGTTATGTGCTAAGTATATATGCTAAGTTTAAAGTGCTATGCACTAAGTATATACGCTAAGTGCTAAGCGCTATGTGTATGTGTGCATGTATGAATATGTGCATGTGCGTGTGTATGCATTATGCATTATGGGCTAAGCGCTATGCATTATGGGCTATGTGCTATGCACTAAGAATTATGGGCTATGCACTAAGCGTTATGGGCTCTACAATATGTGCTATGGACTATGCACTAAGCTTTATGGGCTGTGTGCTATGCGCTAAGCACTAAATGCTAGGCGCTAAGCACTATGGGCTAAGCACTAAGAGCTATGGGCTATGCGCTATGCATTATGGGCTATGCGCTATGCATTATGGGCTATGCGCTAAATGCTAATTGCTATGGGCTAAGTGCAATGCGCTATGCAATAAGTGCTAAGTGCTATGCGCTACATGCACTAAGCGCTAAGCGTTATGGGATATGCGCTATGTATTATGGGCTATGCGCTATGCATTATGGGTTATATGTTAAGCGCTATGAGCTAAGCACTATGCGCTATGCATTATGGGCTATGCGCTATGTGTAATGCACTATGCGCTAAGCGTAAGCGCTATGGGCATATGCACTAAGCATGTGTATGAGTGTATGCATGTGTATATGTGCATGCATATGCATGTGCATGTGTATGTGTATGTGTATGTGTATGTGTATGCATTCACTTTAAAAAATAGTGACTTTTAATACTTAGGGCAAACCAAATACATTGCACATGGTGAGCAATACTACACCGCAACATCACTACTCAATCAATAAAAATGTAGGTAAGCACTTATAATACATATTCAATTTACTTGTATATGTATACGTGTGTGCAACATTATGTAAGTGTAAATGTGTGTGTGAAGTATGTGAAATGTGTGTTCAATGTATGAGTGTGTGTGTGTGCCAATATGGAGATTAAGAGAGTGTGAGAAAGATATAGAGGAGAAGGAAGGGGGGAGAAGGGTGAGAGTGCACATACCCATAAAGCATTTGAGGTAGATTGAGGGAGAGGAAGAAAAACCATGCATAGTTGCAATGATAAGTAGGCAAGAAGAGCTCCTTGCTTCAATTTTTTGCAAAAAATCCCACGAGTTTGGGGAGTTCTACCTAGAAAAGTAGCCGAGACTATAGCCGCGTAGGTAACCCTTGCGTTAGCCGCTCCACTAGCCATTCAAATAGCCAAAGTACCAACTGCACATATAGCCATGCTGATAGCCGTTCATCTAACCGCAAAGGTAGTAACCGTGTGAATAGCCATGCATGTAATCAAGATTGTAGCACAAGTTAAAAAAATAGAAATAAAATAATTATATTATAATGCACTACAAGTGTAAATACTTTGTTTTCATTTGTACATTATATTGAAAAAAAGTGTTGTATGAGCAATTTCTAGGAATGTCCACCTATGGGTGTGAGCATGGCATCATGACAAACACAAAAAATATTCTGCACTTGTCAAAAATGTAAAGGAGCAATTATTTGCATGCAACGCATCACAAGACAACATATTGAGGAAGGCAAGGATCCTCTTGCTATCACTCGTCAGATGATGAAAATGATGAAGATAGAAATGAAGAGGTTTGCATAAATTCCCTCGAGACAATGCCACAATATTCAATGGTTGGTGGACATCAAAGAAGGGCGGCAAGGGTCCATCAACAAGAGATTCAATCTCATGTAGTAGAGCAACCTACCTTCAACAAAAGAGCACATGAGCCTTACAAGGATGTGGAAGACAACCACATTGAGGATGACCATATGGAAGAGATGATCCATGATTTTTTGGTGCCTATGTGCCCACTAATAGCGAGGAAAACAATGAGGGAGATGAGACGCCTCTACAAGATGCAGCAAAGACATAATTGTACAAGAGTAGTCTCAATACTCTTTCCTTCCTAATTGATTTGAGCTATTGAACCTAAGTTTCCTGCACTCTATACCTTTCAACTTCTTACAGCTAGTTCCCCCACATGCATGGTACAAATCTTTCATTTTTTAAAAGTGCACAATATGGGTTTAGGCTTTTGAATAAAATTCTCCCAAGTGGAAATTGCATGCCCAATTGTAGGAGCCATGCAAGCTCTCTTGTAACATTGCTTGGTTTGGATTTTACTTTTATACATGCATGTCCCAAAGATTGTGCTCTTTACGGAGGTGCTCACATGGATGCCACTAAATGTCCAATTTGTGATGAGGATCCCTACAAAAGGAATGTTGTGGGTGAACAAACTCCATGCAAGGTTTTGAGGAATTTTCCTATCATTCCTCGCATCCAACACATGTATCAATGCAAGTATATAGCCGAGATCATGACAAGGCATGCCACACATTGATCCTTTGATGGAAAGATGAGGATACCCTTTGCAGATTCCTTGGCATGGAAAACATAGAGGAGAAATGGACAGAGTTCAAAGACAATCCATTTCACGTGAGGCTTGGACTAGGTATAGATGGAGTAAACCCATTTGGTTTATGCTCTATGGCATGGAGCACTTGGCCAATGGGATTGATCGACTACAATCTACCTCCATTGATGGCAATCAAGCAAATGTTTGTGATGCTTGTTTTACTAATCCCAAGAATAGACAAGGTGAAGAACATGGATGTATATCTTGATCCTTTGATTGATGAGCTAGATATTATATGGCATGGGATCCAAGTGCATGATGTATCTCAGTCGATTGGAATGTGTGATTTGGAGCTCAAGGGAGTTTTAATGTGGATGATGCATAATTATCTAATATACACCAAGTACTCAGGTTAGTTTTAAATAATTCCAAAAGCATGTTCATGTATGCTCATGACATATATAAGAAATGTAATATGTGCAATGATGAATTTGTTATTTTACATTATTACAAGGTTTAAGCACTTTCCAATATGATGCATTCCCAAAATTTGGACCATCACTCGTATCAAATTGGGCCGATCATCTCAAGAAGGTTGTTTACAAAACCATCACCGTTTCCTACCACCTAGTCATGCCAAGTATGTAGCCTTGTAAAAGGGGGTTCCCCCACACCCAATGACCGTAGGTGATTGGCAATTTTATTGGAATGGAATGGAGATGATGCCCTCTCTTCAAGACAAGAAATTATTTTATTTTATGCTAAATTCCTTGCCAACCTAGAATTTTGAAATAACACTTATAGAAAATAAATGCTAGAGAAGCTTCTTAGAGTCTCTTTCTTAAAGTTGAATGCTCTAACCATTTTTTCTTGGGGCTTTGACATGACATTAATGCATCAGTGTTAGTGTGTTTATTTCAATCACCAAGACACTCAAGAAGACTTGTAAAACTTACGACCATGGTTTGGCATTTTCCCATGCAAACCAACATTGTCAACTTTCCATTCTTGTAAAACTTGCAGGCATGGTTTGGTATTCTCTCGCGCATACCAACATTGTAAACTTTCCATTGGGCTTGCCTCACCAAAAAAAGAAAGGCAAATTGGGCTTAAATATCTTAAGGGATTACCATTAGGTTATACACTTTTTGGAAAATATTCTCACCTCCTTAATAGGAGGAACATTAGATGATTTTAACAAAGTAGAAAATAGTTTCTCATATGCCTCCATCTATACTAGTGTTAATTTGTTGTTGGTTGGACTCCAAAATAGAAGATAGTAGATGAGCTGAGGAAGAGGGTGCCTCCAAAGAAGTATTTTATATCTAGACTTGTAAGCATCTTGATGCCTCTGACCATCAAGCTTATCTTCTTTTCTTCTTGGCCTCTCTTGTTCTTAACCTTTCTACATCTAATATTTTCTTGCCTTTACTAGTATCCCATGTCTCCTAATTTGGTTGAGGGTTTGTTTCTAATACATGCTCCTATTATCACTAAGGGTGCACTCTTCTATTGCATTCATCAATGATAGTCCTTTTCTACCACATGCAAAGTAGTGAACAAGAATGCCAAGGAAAAACACTCTGTAATGTTTCTCCCCCATCAATGGAAGGGATAGAAATAAACTACAAAGGGTACTTCACCAAAGATAGTGAAAGCACAAGCCTCATGGTGATGGTAAGATCCTCATCCGGTATCATACTATCACCAACCACAAAATCTAAACTTCTTCTAATCTCTTGTAATTATGCCATCAGCTTTGGGAGATGTCCAAGTAACCTTGTTGTTACAATAAATTCATCATACATACCTACAAGATCCATGCCCTATGTCCATCTATCAAGAAAGCCCATAGCTAAGTGAAAAATGTACAACGCTCAAGCTGCACTCTGAAAACCCCTTCCTAAATGGGAGACACGCACAACCGTGAAGGTGATATCATGAAGCCTATCTTGGATATTATCCTATACCAACTTGCTACTATCAAATATGTTTTCAAATACTTTGCAGATCAAAGAACAAGATTCTGGGTGTCTTATAGTATTGTGCATAATGTGTAGGCACTCTAAAGTTAATATAATACCAATTGACTGACCTAACAATGGATAGTGTGGAAGTCTTATTTATCAATATTGACTTTCTTGGTTCTATTCTTGTAGGAAGAACGCTAGTACCAACAGCAAGAGAGATATCCACAGTAGTGTTTGAACCTTCCATTAACTGAGGGAGTTGCGGGGAGGGTGTGAAGGACGGAATGGGATGATGGCAGATCGGGCATGGCAGATCAGGCAAGAGGTGGGAAGGCAACGTGGGAAATGAAACAAATGCAGTGTAAGTACGGGCATGTAGTTATATGAGAATATGCATGCATATGGATATATATATATATATAGTGAAAGGGATGCCAATAAAAAACCTAGTAATGGTTATATTGGGTAGTTAGTGGTATATTTGGAGCTATTTTGGAACTCCAAAAGTTTGTAAGCAGCTTGGAAATTGTTCCCTATTATTATGGTACCTCCTTGTTCATTTCAAGATTGCTTGGGAAGAAGGTGTTCCCACGCAGGAAGGCAGTTCCACGACTAGCTAGTCAGGTTTTGACCAGACTTGTACCCAGGGTGGAGAAGGTTGTCCTCTTGAACCCCCTAGAGCAAGTCTTACCTGATTTGGACCCAAGACCTGCTCAAAATTTTATTTTGTCTGCGTGGGATCACCTTCCTTTGAGGCGGTCCCACACTTAGACCAAAAACCAAAAATTTATTGTTTCTGTATATTTGAGATCTACTCATCAAGATCTTTAATTTGAGTACCTCGGGCCTCATTTTAGACCACTTTTGTAGAAGGCAATTTTGCGCAAAAGACAATTCCACGACTGGCAATGCAAAATTTTCTTAGGTTATCGGTGGGGGAGAAGTTTCAACAGGTTAATATTTTGGAACACGATCACCAACGTTATTAACGTAAATTTTGTGTGATCACTTTGAGTTTATAACATGTTCACGTGTTCTCATTTATGTCAGTGTAATCCCTGAATGGGACATCCTGTCTCATTTGGACGTGCACAAGGCGAGAAAGATTTTATGGCCAGATAGAGAGGACTCAATTTTGCATCTACATCACAAAACCTAAGGCCAGGTATGGACTTCACTTTTTCCAATGTTGATGGATTTTTAAATCTCCATTTGATTTTGACTTGAAATATGAAAAGCAAAATGAACCTAAATGGGCGATGTATCAGCAAGTTGAAGTCACTAGAGATACGTAAGATGTTTTAATAAGGGTAGTCTATAGAGTCGACTGAGGTTCCTATTTCTCCCCAACAAATGTGAGGGGGATAGTATTGCCTAAGAAGCTAATAATCAATTTTGAGAAATTTTCAGATAATTTTTCTACTTGTCTAGTTGACATATTTGGTACAAATATGTCACACTTGATGGTAATTAAGTGAGGAATATGACTTGGAGAGGTTAACCGGTAAGTGCAGTACCTAGTCCAACAGCTAGACCAGGGAATTATGTCCAATCCCTTTTTACCTCCATTAGCACCCTTAGGACCTTGGTTGGAATTCTTTCTTTGATCATGCGAGATATGGGGATAGAGGAACAATGGGCGTAAGGCTGTTGCAAGGCCAAGTATGCCACCACATGAGGAAAAAGCATTTCACAAGAGCTAGAGACATGGAAAGGGAACACAATGATGTGTATGTGCGGAGAGTGAGACCATCCACTCTTTAGTGACTCTACAAAAATGGGTAAACAAGTTTGATGGATGAAGTAATCTGCATGACCATGTTGCTTCTTTCAAAAAAGAAGTGCATACAAATTAGGTCATTGATCAGCACACACCCCCTAAGTAGTTGGGATAAAAATGCTTTCAAGCATAGTTTTTTAACGAGGGTTTTTTCATGTTTTTTTATTGGTTTTTAGGGCCCTTAATCTAGCCTTTTTATAAGCTTTCTGCACATGAGAATATGCTATATAATATGCTCTTTTAATAGTGCTTTATAGCTCTCAAACTATGGTGAGCATGGTTCATAGATGTGGCCCAAAAGATGTAGCAAGCATGTTTAAAAATGGTGTGTTTTAGTTATTTTCCAAAGCTTGAGAAATAAGAAGCAAGGGCTGCATGCCACGTGGCATGGGATTAATCCCATATCGGAGAAAGAACCAAAGAGACATTGGTTTACAAAGCCAATAGTGGCGTCCTTCATATTGTATACAAGAGAGAGAAGGGGAAGTTTTGGGTAGGCATTGGCTATGGAGTATCACGTCTGTCCATGGGGCTGTTGGAGTTGATGATGGACTTCTTGACATTGTTGGATGGTCGTCACCCCCTTCTCTTATTGAAGATAAGTTTTTTCCTTATGCTTGATAAAGAAAGACACCATGGAAGCTTGGAGCCATCAACTATGTAATGAAAATGCAAGGGGGGGGGAACGAGGCTCGCTTGGGGCTTCTACATATATATGTATTTCAAAGAGTTTCAAGTTCTACAAGGGGCCTTACCCACGTGAGTGACCCAAGCATCAACAAGAGCCCCTCTTTCAAAGGCTTCTCCACATAAGGGATCAATCCCACTCAAGCATCAAGCAAGAGGATTTCTCACACATGAAAGAAAGAGTGGCATCAACAAAGAACAAAGCAAGGCCACATAAGAAGGGAAAGAAGCATGCAAGAAGAGGGATGGCACACATGCAAAGGAGTTCTCTTCCATCCTGACTCATGGAACCCATGCACATAATTTCTATTTTTTTACACATGCACCATAAAAGCTATAAAAGCTTCATTTTACACACTTCTAAAAGAGAGAGCAAGAGCAAGCCGTGATGCCGGAAGGCTATGAGCCACGATTGTATGAGAATTATATAGTGTTATGAGAGTGTTTCTAGCACCTATATGAGCCCTATGAGGTAGTAGAAGAAGAAATTTGAACTATTTCTTGTTTCTTTTCAACCTAGAGTTTCATATAGCTATTTCATGTGCTATTTATTTTGTTGCGTGATCAATAAAGATTGTGGAGATGTGTTTCTTGTCTAAGAGCACGCATTAGTGTCATTTCTTTTTTAAATTATACGAGAAGCATTCTACATCAGTTTGTTGCACTATTTTTTGTATGGAAAAGGTGGGAGTGTGTCCCTTGTTTTCATGGCTTTAAAAACTGTGTGAGTGTTGCTCACAAGGTGTAATACTTTTTTTTTGTTTCCAGCAGTGTGCTGGTGGTGCCCTTGGGTGTTTCTAGGCATCCAAGGTTGGTGGTTTTGTTAGCTATAGAGGCATGTTCCCACAGCTTTTTGGTATCCCCCACTGAGGATTTTTCTGCAAGTACCTTGGTTTTTCATTTGCAACAATGGCTTTTGCATATCCAAAATTGAATGGGGTATCCGGCAAAGATGTAGTAGGTTTCTTGGAGCGCATTGAGGTGGCTTGCATCAGCAACCACATTGTGGATCCATGACACATTTTACAACTTTTGCATATTTGTTTGAAGGGTGATCCTCACAGGTGGTACAAAGAGCATGAAGCAAAAGTTGTCGTTGAGCAACCACCAATAATTTTTGGAGTGGAAGAAGTGAAACAGGCTTTGGTAGCTTGTTTCTAGCATATCAAAGATCTTGACAAAGTGTGGCATGTTATTCAAGGTTTGGTTCAAGGGGAGAATGAATCAGTTGATGCTTATGTCAAGAAGTTTTCAGTGATGTGGGAACAAATGTGTATGGCTTTGGAGCCTAAGCAATTGCTGCCAAAAATGACAAAGAAAGATCGGCTAGTGGCATGTTTGAAGCAATTTTGCGATGGAAAGTGGATATTAAAAAGCCCAAAACCTATGCTGAAGCAGTGGAGATGGCAAAGAGCAAGGAGTGGAAAGCCCTTCAACCCCTCCTTTCCTTGAGATGGAGCAGCGTAGCAGGTAAAACAGCAGCGTAACCTATGGTTCAGCTATGGCGTGGTGAGTACACAGACACCCTGGCATTCTTGCCTTGCTTGTTGTTGAGTACACATCAGCCCCTCAGCTTTGATGGAGTAGCCCACAATACAGTATGGCAATGGCTTGTAAAAAGCAGCTATGGCATGGCTTCTCCCTTCCTTCAAATGGAGCAGCGCAAGCATGCAGCTATGACAATGAAGAGATGGCTTGGATCAAGATTTCAAGCATAGAAGCTTGCAACTAGGCTATGGTTGGCTTGCTCTTGAGGTGGCCTTGGGCAGAAGCTAGGCCTGTTAGGCTATGGCGTAGAAGCTCTGCAAGCTTGGACATAATTTCAAGCTTACCATGGAAGTACGCCCTCACGCCATGGAAAAAACCTTACTTGGAATTTTTTAATGAAAAATAGAAAGTAATGGGTATTCCCACCTTTCCCCCACATGAGAGAAGGAAAAATCTTTCCCTAGCTCTTGATACCAATGTAAGATATAAGGAAATGTGCCATAAGATTAACAACTGCTAAAACAAAAGCAACTGCCAAAGCTACCTTGAGCTTCATAAAACTCCGCTCTTGAGCTTCTCCCCAATTTAATGATTTACCTTGTTCCTTTAATTGATTAATCATGGGAACCAATATTTTAGCATAGTGACATACATACTTCCTCTAGAAGCCTGCCATGCCCAAAAATATTTGAATTCCTTCTACCGTAGTAGGATGAGGCCATCTCAAGATTGCATCAACCTTGTCCTTGTCCATCTTGATGCCTGCATAAGAG
>JAODKW010033321.1:0-17863 GCA_027576515.1 Dryopteris marginalis
AGCTCATGGCATGTCTACCCTCTGTCACGCATAGCTGACAATAGTAAACAAAGCCTCAACGGCTACTGAGCACAAGAAGCAATCCAAACTGTCTAACCACAGTAAAACATCCTATGCTATGCCGAAAGGGGATGTCGATGGATAGCTCCAGTACCTAATCCACCAGTGTGTCCTACGCCACGCTCGGAACACACCAGCTTCACAAAACCTCACAACGACCCTCACAGAGCTTTATGCAATGTCTGAATCTGTGTTTTGACTTAACCACATTTTAGTACATGTTTTTCTTATTAAGAGAAAACTGTCAACCTCAGCGGAGGCTGTCTAGTGCGTGACTCACAGCCACTAGACCCACAATCTCAATACATAAGCGGTCAAACGCATGCGCAAAAGATATAGGAAGCCTCGCAGGTGAGGACCCGCTGAGAGACGAGGGTAAGTGCCACGCGAGTGTGGACCCGCTGTAACTTAGAGGCTATGCAAGCGTAGGAGGTCGAGCGCGTGAGCACATTGCCTGTGACGTGTACCTGCACCTGTAACCTGTGCCTACACCTGTACCTACTCTCAATGTTCCTAAATCGCCGCAAATTGGCTCCGCTCTAGGCATAGAGCAATGCATGTGTGAGAACAAACACTTGCTTCACAATCTCATGAAGGATTTATTTTCCCCTTTGTCAATGGCTCAAATCGTAGCATAAGCTTTCACGATGCACGCATGTCATGTCTCCTGGAAGGATGCCCTCACGCTGAAATCCAACGCTCTTCGGCTTGTTGTGCGCGGGAAAGATCCCTTAAGGTTAAAAGACCTTAACCTTTGGTAAAAAAATAATTAACCACCTTATCTCTGTTTTTTGCGCAGGGGAAGCTTCAAGATGACGCCCTCACGCTGCTCTCTTCAAAGCAATTCAGTGCTTTGGCCGCGTGACCTTCTTGTGCATCTACTGCAATTAGTGCAGTCAAGAGACAACAGCCCGAGAGGGCAGCTCGCACACTTGTCACGCCTTTGAAGAGCACCACACTAGGTATACATGTTCACTGCTGCGGCCCTTGCGGCCTCAATGAACCAACATCACACTTGGCTCACAGGTCCACAAGAGTACCCCCTGTCTTGGTATTTCATCATGGACTTTGTTGCCGTGCTCTGCAATAGAACCCCCGCCTTGCAATTGCGCTTGAAAACAGCAAAACAGCCCACGAAGGGGTGGAATACCTGCAATGGGTTTAGCTCCAAGAGAAGGCAGCCCGTGGAGCACTTGCAGCGCCTTGCTCTGATACCAATTTGTAGTGTAGGATGCGTGTGTGTGTGTGTGTAGTGCAGCCACAGCAGACAAGAGAGAGAGCTTGACAGAGGGAGAGAGAGATGCACAGTGTGTAGGCGACGCGGTCAACCACATGAAGAGTGGTTGATACTTATTGATGTGATAAAATAATATAACTCACTAAGGGTGAGTTCACACATTGAGGCTGTAGCCTTTATTCCTAACAAAGCTTGGCACTTTTCTTCAAAGATTGATCCAAATCAGAATCATGGGAGTGATGTGTGTAGTCAAATCTTGCTCTTCTCTCGAATCTTCCTTGTCTTTTCCAGCCTTTGGAGCACTGTTGGTGGTGGGTGGCTGAGAGTGGGTGACCACTTCCCTTTTACTTTTGCGGTCCTCCTTCCTTTTTATGGCCTTTTCCTTTGCAATAACTTGTGCTGGAGAGACTAGAGTCTTGCTTTCTATGTGTGCTTCAGCCAGCACATCCCATGGTGGTGGCAAGAATTCCATGCAATCCAAGGCATAGTACACTATGCGAGTTAGCACCCAAATACGGCTTCGGAGGTCGTTTTGCCTTTGTTTTTGCGGTGGTGATGTTACTATTTGCTGTTCTATGGAGCTTCCACAACCACATACTTACATAATCTTTATTGAGTGGCGTGTTTTTTACTTGGAGGAGTGTGTATTCAATGGCAATTTGCTTCTTTGACTGACTCCAATGGTGAGGATGTGTAATATGAAAGTGCTAAGTGTGCAATTGTAATGCCAGTCAGATTTCCTTATGATTAAGGTCCTCCCATTTGGGATCTTTGACTACCAAACAAAGCTCTCTATCTTTTGCTCTTTGAGCTCTATCATTGTATGTTAGTTGTCCTTCTGTAAGATTCAAAGCCCGCCTGGCCAAATTCCAATCCAAGGTGATCTGTCTTGGACGGTTTTCGAGATGTGTGACACAACATGTGAATTGATCTATCAATGTGCAAAGTGCTTCCCATGCCCATCTGGCCCCCATGGCGGAAGCTTGAAGTATCCTTGTAGGCTCAAACATGATCATAATCGTGGTGCATTAGCATTGCAGTGTAAAGAATGATGAGGACATGCACCAAAACTTCTCTTCCTCTTGAATCTGTAAAACACCCTTTGGCTAGAACCTATTTTGACGAGTGCAAAGGGTGAAGTTTTAACCATCTATATTGCACCAAAACTTCTCTTCCTCTTGAATGAGCTTGTTTTAACCATCTATATTGCTTTGACGAGTGCAAAGGGTGAAGTTTTGTCCTACAACCTATTTTGAAATGGTTTTATCTTAGATATGGAGCAGCTAAATTGAAGTTGATGAGCTATTCTCCTTTTCCTTGACTTGTCAGTGGGTTTGGTACCTGAAACAACAGTCAATCAAGCACGTGTGCGTGCGCTGGGTGACTACAAAAAGTGTGGCAAATGTCATGTCCTTAATTGCGGACGTTAAATGCCACATAATCAATGCATTGCAAATTTTTATGATGTGCAAGACAAGCTATGGGTACTCAAGGAGGTTCAAGAGTATTGCTACTCCCGTCCTGGTTGAGGGGCATCTGTTGTAAAGGGTTTTGAGCACTGGGACATACTGCCACTAACGAGTTAGCTCTCTGAGCAACCATATAGTAGTGCTACTTAGGGGAGGGATTAGTGATACATAATAATGAGATACTGATACTTGGCCAAATAGGACATATTCAAGGATGTATGAATGAGTAGATATGTTGGGTACTGATCTTTGAATGCTTTTTGGCTGCAAAGTGCCCAACTTTGACGCTTATGCCTGTATACCTAATACCGGCAACTTGACTGTAGACTTTGTTTGAAGGGAACAATTGCCGTGCAGTTGAATCACTTGAGGTGTCCTAAACAACTTTAGAGACAGGAGTGGTGGACCTTTATGTGATAACAGGGCCTGAATGTATGTCGCTTTCTCCCTTATAGACAAGGTTGTGAAGATTGGAGCTTGGGGAGGTGCTCTTGATGGTGTACTTTTGCGGGTTTCTAAATCAACCTTGTATTTGGAGAGTTGGGTGGCTGTAAGTATCTTTGGCAAATGCTTTAGGGACTTTGGGTCAGCAATCTGCCCTCATTACCCAACGGTAAGTAGTCTGTGGCATAGTTGGTAGTGGTAATGGTACAGCTGAAACTTTTGCAGTCCACCGTTGGTTGGTTTGAACAAATGAAGGATCTGGTGCTTGGACCACGGATCTTGTGGTTTTTGGCTTAGGAATCCACATGGTGGTGTTGCCTTTGTAATATCCCTGGACTTTTTGTAGTTTCTTAGGTACCCACCTGAGATTTTACCTTGACATTTGCCGGTTATAGCCAAGTTTTACAGTTGTTTTGGTTGGAGCAGTTTGTTGCACTCCTCTAGGAGGGTTATATTGATCCAGAGTGTGGTGTGCAAACTTTGGAATCCACCGGAGAGTTTCCCCCCTTCCTTGACTTGTCAGCACCTACCGTGACCGTTGTGCAAGAACTATAGTTGAGATGCAGATAGCTTTCTTTACTTCTTGTGAAGGAGTCAGAAGAATTGGTACAAGATCCTCCAAACCTAGCTTGGAGCTTGGTCCTGTTCAAATGACTGAGTTGACATTTATTGCGTACTTTTGACTCTCCCAATCAAGCTGACAATTGGTGAGATGCATCCAATACCTGCCTAAAATTAATGGTTCTGCAGCTTGATGCTTGTTAGTTACATAAAAAAGTTCATACATGGATTAGTCTTGGATTCTAAACTTAAGGTAACAAGTTCCTAGACTTAGTGTTTCAATGTTGTTGAAACTTGTGAACGTATTTGCAGTTGGTATCAATTCTAGTGTTCCCAAGGTTTCCCAAATCTCATATGATATGATGCTAATGTTTGACCAAGGCCGATGCTGTGATTGGCATGGCTTGGCTTATGATTGTAGCTTCAATGTAGAATGGCTCTATATGTGGCTCCATTTTTAGTGCCTTTCCAACTGTAAGAGCTAGTACCTTGTGCTTGTTTTTCAGAAGCTTAGCCCATTGTGCTCTCTTTTTAGCTTCTTCATAAGCATCTTTTTTCAGTAGCTCTAAGCCCTCTTTCTGTTTCTTGGTGGTATGCATGCGTTCAAGCATTTCCTGAGTTAGGGGCTCTTCGTATTTCTTGAGACAACTACCGTTTATGTAGTTTGTCACCATCTAAGGTCTCTAATCATACAACCCCACTTGCACTTAATTCATTGATCACATAAGGATCGAGTCCTCTCATTTTCAATTTATGTTTGTGCTTCTTCAGGGAGTATAGGAGGACTAAATCCCCTTTCTGGAAATGTCCAGTTTTGGCCCGTGTGTCGTGCCAACGCTTTAGTCGACATAAATACCCAGAATTGCGATCCTTCTATCCTCATCCAACTTTTCCAACTCATCTACATCTACCCTTTCCAACAGTTCACATGGCCCATCCATTCCAACTGCTTGGCAACTCTAAGTGTTGGAATAAGGAACTCGATTGGCAAAATAGCGTCTAAGCCATAGACCAAATTGAAGGGAGTGGTTTCTATGGATGTCTTAAAAGTCGTGCAATATGCCCACAGTATTGAATGTAGTTTCTGCTCCCAATCCGTTTGAGTATTCTCAACAACCTTGGTCAAAGTTGTGCATAGAGTCTCGTTCGTACTCTTAGCCTGTCCATTTGCTTGTGGGTGATAAGGAGCTAATTTTTGATAAATTACCATGAATTCTTCTAAAAGAAATTCAATTACTTTGTTGATGAAATGCACTCCTTGATCACTTACAATTTCAATTGGCAGCCCGTAGCGAGTGAAAACATACTCATAGAGGAACTTGGCAGTTGTCCGTGCATCATTCTTGACGGTTGCTTTAGCTTCTACCCATTTTGTTGGATAATCCGTTGCCACTATGATATATTCTGCATGTGATTGACGAGCTGGTGGCTTAATAGGTCCAACAAAGTCTATGCCCCATTTTGCAAAAGCTCTTGTAGCCATTACTGGTCGAAGTGGCATGTTATCACTTGAAATTGGTGTTTTAGTCCGTTGACATTGATTGCAACGCTTTACGTACCATAGCCCAGACCATAGAATGATCTTAGATGTGGTTTCCCCCGAAAAGTGCCTTCCCACTACTCCAGCGTGAGCATGACTGAGAACCGCAAGATAGTCTGTCTCACAGACACATTCCCATCTTTTCCTCTTTTGAAGAGCTGCCCTTCAATTAGCATGTAATTAGCGGCTTCTACTTCAATGGCCTTTTGCCGGTGTCTAGGGATGTTTGAGTCCTTATGACCGTAAGTCAGATATTGCTTAATGTAATGGCTCCACTTGGGTGTCATTTGAATTGAAAAGAGTGTGCAGAACTTGAGAGGTTCTTTCCATTTACATATGGGGCAAGCACACACAAACTCTTTCGCATCTTTGTGGGCGGTGGGCCACCAGAATCCATCAATCAAACTCGCCTGGAGGTGTCTTCTCTAGAGAAATGATTGCCACTTATGCGTATATGTACGGAGGATATAATTTCACTATAATCTTTAGGGTTTGGGCATAAGCATAGTATTCCATCCCATCCTAACTTGTAAAGTCGTCCTGAGATTAACTCATATGGTGCAAAATCCTCTAGAAATGCAGTCTTCTTAGGTAATGACTCCTCTCTTGTGATGTATCTTGTAGAAAGAAATGTGACAATGGTTCTGGCCCAATGAGGCGCAGTTTCTACTTCAAAAAGAGTGGAATCAGGGATGTCATCATCCACACCTGTGGGGTTTTCTCCGGAGGTTATACGAGAAAGATGATCCGCACGCTAATGAGTGCTCCCCTTTTTTACAGCCACTAAGAAATCAAATTCCAATAGGATAACAAACCACCTAACGATTTGTCCTATCGCACATGGTTTGTTCACTAAGTAGAGAAGGGCATGATGGTCTACAAAGAAGATCAACTTATTTGCAAGCAAATAATGTCTGAACTTCTTAACAACATATATCATAAAAAGACCTTCTCTTTCGGTTGTGGTGTAATTTTTCTCAGCACTATTCAACTGTCGACTTACATAGGAAATTGGAAAATCCATATTTTTCTCACCAGGTTGTGCAAGAATACATCCAATCGCAAAGCCAATGCATCAATATACACATAGAATATTTCATTCCAGTTAGGTGCTCTCAAGATGGGAGCCAACACTAACACTTTCTTTAGCTTTTTGAATGAAAATTCACAATCATCCGTCCATTCAAAGATAATGAGAAGTGCATGCATAGGTCTGGCAATTTCGGCATCCATGTAGATAAATCTACAATAGTAGCCGCAATGGCCCATGAAGATCTACACTCCTTTGGCGTTAACAGGTCTTGGCAATTCTACAATTATCGCAATCTTATCCGCATCCGTGGAAATGCCATTTCTTGAAACAATATGCCCCAATATCTTGCCTTCCCTAACCATAAATTTACATTTATCAGGGTTAAGTCAAATGCGATAAACTTAACAATTCTCAAAAATTTGTCGTAAGTATGGTATATGCTTGTCTCTTTCGTTAGAGTGTATACAGAGATCATCCATGAAGATTTCAAGGAATATTCAAAGGTATTCTTTGAAAGCGTGACTCATCAATCTCTGAAATGTAGCTGGAGCATTTGTCAGCCCAAAGGACATGACTTTGTAAGCAAACACCCCCCATTCAGTGGCAAATGTCATCTTATGTTGATCCTTTAGATCAATCAAAACCTGATTATACCCCGAAAAATTGTCGAGAAAATTGTAAGCTTTCTTACCTGCTACCCTCTCAAGTACATGATCAGTTATGGGTAAGGGATAGTGGTCGCGCACTGTTGCTGCATTTACCTTCTTGAGGTTAACACATACACAAAGCTTTCTGTTTTTCTTAGGCACCACAACAATAGGTGAAACCCATTATGTGTGTTCTATTTCATAGATGAACTCAACATCTAAGAGCTTAACAATTTCCTCTTTGATTTTATTACCAAAGTTTTCATTATAAGTGTATGGTCTTTTCTTGGAAGGTTTTGCATCCTCTCTCATTGGAATTGTATGTTGACATATTTCTGGGTCCACACCTTTGAGGTCTTTATAGCTCTAGGCAAATATGTCTCGATACTCCTTCAAAGTAGAGATTAATAATTCCTCCTCTTCAGGGGTCAAATCCGTAGCAATCCATGCTGGTTTTGGCTCTTCTCCTGGTTTAGCCAAATCTATCTTTTTTGCATCCTCAGGTCTCGTCGTAAGACTTGCCTGGTGTCTCGGGTCTCTCTCTTAAAGATTGTTGCAGAATTATTTTGCGGTCTTGGATTGTGAATTTCTTAAAGTTTGACGGAATGCTTGCAGCTCCATCTTCCTTTTTCGAGTCATCACTCTCGAAGACCATGCTGCCTTTAGCACTTTCTTTCATTCTTGCACAAGAGCCTTATGTTCGACCTTCGTCATTTAAGTATGTGCGAAACTCAAAGACGAGCCTGTTTTACTCTTACTTTTCTGATCTCTTTTTTTCTTTTTTGGGTTTTCTTGAACATTTTTGTTTAGGTTTTCCACTAGCTAGAATCCGTATCACCATTTTACTTCATCTTTGATGCAGTCCTTGGCTCCAACGTAGTACATAAATTCATTCTTTCCCTTGAATTCAAGCAAGATTTTAGTTGAGCTTTGTTGTCCTTGTTCTTTTGCTTCTGTTGAGCGCTCTTCTTAGCTAGCAGGTCTTGCTTTCTAAACTTCCTATGACTCTTACAAAACTTGCGTTTAAGTTTGTCATGGGAGATTTCTAAAGCAATTCCTTCTCTACCTCTCAACAACATTCTAACCTTTTCTAGCTCTTCCTCTGGGACAATGGAGTTGTCTGAATCATACTCATCGGAGTCGCTAAACTTTCCCCTTTCCTGACTATGAGCTGTGTCATAATTAGAATGGTCTACATCTCGGATTGACACCATGTCACCTTCTAGTATCTCATCCGCGGCCTCATAGAATTCTTTGCTCAGAGTCTCTCTTGATGGGAAGACACTAATCATTGATATGGGAATAATATCATAGCCATCCTTGTTACAAAACTTGGTTTCTTTAGGCAGTGCACAGGTGGTTAATGTAGCCAGCACATGAATCCATTCCAAGGGATCAATTAAATGCTCAGGGAAGGTCAAAGGTACATAGGCATCATCCTTGACACTTCTCTGCCCAATTATTTTTCGTGTAGTAAAGTTTTTAGACTTGCTCAAGGCTCCACACATCCATAATTCAACATCTTTGCCCATACCCAAATCTTCTGAAGAAGCTGAGTCAAATTCTTCCACTGGAGAGTGTGTGACATCTCGGTACTAGTGGGTTTGCAAATTGACTCTGGTTATAACCCCTTTGTGTCTGAGGTATAAGTAGTTATATCCCCAATCTTGGATCATTTGGAATAGCTGCATAAACGGTCGTCCCAAAATGACCTCATAATTGGTGTTCTTCTCAAAGTCCATTATTGCAAATGTATGAGTGAAAATGAGTGAAATCAATGCCACATGATTAAACTTTCACATCCTCGAGTAGTCCTATGGGGTTTTCTAGGCTCCCATCCGCAAGTTGTAGACTCATCCGCATTCTTCGTATGGCTGGTTTCCCCCAGGACTCCCATATAGCCTTGGTTGCTATTCTACCCCTGTCCCACTATCCAAGATAGCTATGGATGATATGATGTTGATAGTCACTGGCAAGGTGGTATTTCCTTCGTCCTCCTCACTTTTCTCGCCAACCTTGTTATCTTGAACCGGAGATTTGATGATTTTTCGTGAAACTATATTTCTTGGTTTCAATATTTCTTCCAGGTTTAGTTTCTTGTTCCCTAAACCTCTGTCAGTCATGCATTTTGCAACATAACCCCATAATTCTGGCCTTATTTTCAAAAGTTCTATCAATGGAAGGGTGCAAGTTAATGGAGCTGACATGAGTGCATGCAAATTTGCTGTGTCACTTTCCTTTCTACGTGCACTCCAAATTGATGAAACTTTTAAAATAACAGAATTTGGCTCATACTCACCAAGATATGAAGGCATGGTTTGCAAAGTCTGTTTACTAGGAAAAGATGCTTCTAAACCACACTCTTCCATGTATGGCATTCCTCCATCCCAGATTGAATTTCATCTTGAGAAATCAAATTCAAAGAATGGTGGATCTTCCAAAGATGTATTCTCATCTCTTGTTTTTTTTTTCACTGCGTCCCACATCTCCCTAGCAATCATTTCCTCAATTTCTGGAATCTTGTCACCACAAGTTGCTGTCTTTAAACTAGGTTTTGGTTCATTGAAAGCCTTCCCCATTTTTGTTTCCTTACTCTTGGAAGGAATTGCTTGCTCACTCTAGCATTCTACACTTGATGACACCTCAATGATTGTTTCTAGATTTGGTTTTGATGAAATTGGTCCCCTCAAAATTGCTTTGGGCGGTCCCTCTAAGCTTGCCTCAGTATCTTGTATTTTTTGCTGGTGAACAACAAGATTTATCTCTTCCTCATGCAGGTTTGGGTACTCCTGCAATTTCTTAGGGATCTCAGTCATCGCTAAAATACAGCTATTGAAAGCTTTCATAATGGCATCGAGATGCTCATTAACCTTTTCTACCAAGATAGATCCTCCCTCACTTACTTCAGAAACTGTCACATTGTCTAGTTCCTCCTGCATAGGTAGGGGTTCATTTCTTGGCTTTGTTATTTCCACTAAGCTTTCCTTAGACGCATGTGAGTTTTCTCTTGACTTCTTGGACCTCTTGCTGTGCTGTTTGTGTCTTTATGTTTTCTTTTACCTCACTACTATGACCCTTTTTACCTTGGTTTTCTTTTTCTTCTTTAGCCTGAGCTTGGGTTATTACTCTTACTGGGGCAACTGCAATTTCAAATTCCATTTCAGATGACTGAGAAGAAGGGATCACATCTATCTTATGGAGCATTGTTTTCCCCATGTTGTTTCCGCTCACAGTTGGATTCTTAGGGCAGTCCTTGACAAAATGAGTCACCGGACAGTCTTCACAGTACCGAGGTACTGAAAGGAACCGTTGGGGCCCAACTTGAATTGGTGCAGCCTGTGGAGGTCCTGTTGGAGTAGATCCAACCTATGGTGGTTTCTCATATGGACAATCCCCAACAAGATGATCACCATTGCATCTAAAGCACTTGAGAGGAGTTCTGGCTTGATACATCCGTTGTTGGGGTTGTGGCTGATTTTGATTGTATCCCTTATTCCCTTGACCGATCATATAGAAATACTGGTCTAATTCTTGACTAGAGTAAGTAGGTTGTTTAGGTGGTGCTACCATAATTTCTGCATTGAGATCTATCAATGGGGGTTCCTCCTTCAGGGAAGTAAGTTTGGGTGCTTACCATTTCCATGCCCTGTTCATACTCATTGACTCTGGTATATCTAAGTGGTGTAGTGCCTGGCGCAGGAGGTTGAGCTTCTAGCATAGGTCTTGCTTGTTCATGGACACCCTGCTGAGTTGGAAAAAGAGCTCTTTCCATGTTTCCATTATGTGGTATGTACTGCCGAGGGACAGCATAGCCTTGCTCTCTTTGTACTCGCCATACGGTTACAATATTTTGTTGCGTGCGTGTAATTCCATCTACACATGTCACCAAAATTTTGGCGTTTCTCGAGGTATTGTTTGAAGCATTGGGCATTGCTCCGTTCTATGGTTTCCATTACAATGACCACATTTATAAGGCCCTTGGGGAGCCTGCTAAGCATATGTTGGTCTCGTATTTGGACAATAGAGCATATGTTGGTCTTGTATTTGGACAATATGCTCCAGCCTACTGAGCATATGCTGGTCTTGTATTTGGACAATAGAACTGTCCCATGCGTTTCAACACCAATTTTGTCACTTCATCTACATTCAGGTCTTTTACAGATGGAATGGTAGACTCAGTGTCCTTAGTTGAGGCTTTCTTATCCTCTCATTGGCTACTTAGACTTGAGACACTTGACATGTCAAAGTTGTTATCATAGTCCATGGCATCTAAGCAACATTCATTGAAATTTGTGTGTTTCTTTGCATACAAATGAGCATGCAACGTCTTGTTTTTCAAGCCCTCTAAGAAGATTGAAATTAATCTTGCCTGGCTAGGTTTTTCATGTACTGGGCATCTTGTTATGTATTGCTTGAGTCTATTCGCGCAATCTCTGACCGACTCATGTTCTTTCTATTTGAAAGAGTAAATCAAAGCAACAGCGCTGTGCTTTATTCCCATCTTAGAGAAAGCAGCAATGAATTCTTTCTCTAAGGCATCAAAAATTGTTAGAGAGTCAGAATCCTAATTCTGAAACCAAGACAATGCTTTACCCTTGAGCGTAAGGCCAAAACATTCAATCTGCGTATGTTGGTCAGTTACTTGCTCTGCTCAAACAACTTGTCTAAATGACGCAACATGGTTATGTGGATCTCTTGACCCATCATACTTCTTGACCCATTTTTGCAGTGTAGATGGTCTTACTCTACGAGAGTACTCGTCATCATGTTTCTTTCTTGATTTCCTGGTTCTTGGGCGATGAGTTTCCCCATGCCCAGCAATTGTTGGCCTTAATGGCTTTGTTATAGCCGCATGGCTTGCTAATCTTCTATCCACATAGCCTCTACGTCTTGGTATTGGAGGTGGCTCTGATCTCATCGTTGCTAGAGGAGGTGCATTGGGTTTGAATGTAGGCCTCCTAAATGTTGTACCAAAAGACAATTCTAGCTTTTCTACATGTATGGGAGGTTCTTTTGTCTCAAAGCTCATGGGTCAAGGGGCTACCATTTCACCAAAGTAGGCGGTCTCCTTTGCCCTAGCTATAACTTTTGGAGAGAAATCCACAAAGTAGGGAATACCTTTGTAAGTCATATTCATGGTCACTTCTAGACTTAGTCTCTCATACTCGTGGTTCAAGTGGTCTACGTAGTGTTCCCCCAAACTTCCCCCTATTTCCTAAAATATTACAGGTTTGGTGGTTGCATAATAATTTCTTGATTGGTCTACATAAACTTCTCGATCAAATTTGTCTTGCGGGATTCGAGTCACATATATTACATCCACTTCAAAAGCTTTTCCTTTGGCTTTTTCCTTTTCAAGGGCTTCATTATTTTTTAAATCAAAAGGAAAATTTGGTGCTTTATTCAAATCAACAAACAACTTATCCTTACCTACAAATTTTGTAGTCTCCTTTGTGAAGTTGTCTGACTCGTTTGTCGGCCTTGAAGAATGAGTTGGCTCCACTCAATTGCCCAACTTGTCCACACTCTAGGGTGTTTTTACGACCAAGTACTTGGCACCGTCCTTTCCCATGTATGAGTCTATTTGATAGTTCACCCATGGCGTTGGTTCAAATGGAGTTTGATGATCCGCAAGTTTGACAACATATCTATCCATGGGATCTCTATAGATTAGAGCATCAAAGTTGTTGGTATTGACAAAGTCCAAGTGCATATTATATTTTAGCTCAAGTGGTACCTCTTCAAATGGATTAGGGGATTTTCTTCCTGTGTTTGTAATTATTGGGTCATGCATGTCATGAGATTTATGAGATGAGGAAGGCCCAATATTTGTTTGTTGTGAGGGATCTCCCATCGACATCTCGCTCCCTATCTTTGAGTGAGACTCAGAGTATGCGTCTGAGGATAGGTTCTCACGGATGGTTTCCAAGTTTCCCATAGACCATGTTCCGATTTCAAGATTTGATACTCTCGATACTATTTCAGATCTTGAATGGGCACCTAGATGCCGTCTAGATCTCAAGTGCATAAAGCTATATAGCGCTTTGTGATGAATGAGTTTTTTTGCAAAGTTTTGAATATTTTCTTGTTTGCTTTTTGAACAAAGGTTTTATAGGTTTGTAAATTTATTTTTTGCTCTTTTTTCAAATTTTTTCAAGGATTTGGAATGCTTTTGGTGGTCAAGTGTGCATGAGGAGATTGGAACCTTGTTTTGGAATATTTTTTGAGTCCTAAGTGCAATTTTCTTTATGTCTTGCGCTCATGTAGCTTTGGTTTTACTCTAGAGTGCTTCTATATGGTCCAAATATCTCCTGCAACTCCCTAACCATTCTTTGGATGGCAGGTCGACAGGTCAAGTCGATACCTCCAAAAAGGCTAAGATTGGTATCACAGGTGCCCTACACCCTGCTGATCACAGCCACATGCTCAGATTTGATTTTGCAATTTTCCTCATCCAGCTATAGCCTTAGGTTGATAGGTGCTTGTCAACCTACTGAGCAGAGAGTTGAGTAAAAGTGCAGAAACAGGTCCAATCAGAGCGGGCACTGTCAGCATGCTCGATGATAAAAAATTTCACTTATGAGCTAGTTTTCCCAAGAGCAAATTAATGGAAAAGCGTCTTTCGATCAAGAAAGCATACACTCCAGAGTCTAGGCTTGTGCTCGGCAGTCCTTGGAGGGAGATTCAAGTCGGATATCACTTAGTCCTACTAAAGTGGCTTGGTTAGACTATTCACAAGCATCGTTAAAGATCCAATCAAACCTTCACCAAATACGGTTTAGAGCCATCCGCAGGCCTCGGCATAGTCAATCATAAGCAATAAATAAAAGGGTTGCCCTTTTGAGCACTTACCTCTCCCGCTTAGGTTGCACCTAGCCTTGCAAACAACAAAAATCAATCACTTTGCAAAGCTAGTACTCATCACTCTTTAGGGCTAAAACCTAATGCTACTCCTAAATGAAATAAATGACAAAAACAAGTAAACAAGTGTGGGAGCAATGCTCAACCAAATATGGGGTGTGAAATGGAAGTCCACAACCATACTCCACTTTAACCTAATCTAACCTATGCAATCCAACTGCCCCGGTGCTCTTGAGTCCAACCCAATGCCCTTATCTAATCCCACTTATAATATCCACCAATTTTGCAATTGAATGGAGCGTAATGTGTCAAGTTAACCATTGCCCTTATCACTCAACTAGCGTAGGTTATTGCCTCCCCGGTAGCGGCGCCAATGGAGAAACGGTTTCCCTATCTCATAGTGAAAGAGGCTTGTAAAAGCATCATACCGTATTTGCCCATAGGATATTGAAAACCCAAGGTCAAACCAAAGAGCCTTAACTTGGCTAGTGCATGAAGCCTTATCTCACAAAGAGAGAGTTGATAAGCTTTATGGTTTACTTGGACTACCTCTACCCAATGTACCTAACTTCCCTCTTACTATACCGCAAACCCACAAGCTTCTAGAGCTCTATTCAAAGCAAAAGAATCATGCACATAAGCATCACACTCAATCTTTTCTCAATCTTATCACACTTAATAAAATGGCATGGGTTTGCATCCAATGCTTCAATCTTCTTAAGCTTTTACTTAACTCAATCCTACCCTACACACACCATTCTACCTACACAAGAGTCAAGCAAGTATTCCAATAGAGAATATGAATCAGCATCATTGTCATGGGCAAGCAAACACTAAAAGCTTAATCTATCAAACACACATTGAAAGCATCATTTGATTAAAGGAGATGCAAGCAAGCTCACACACACACACATTAAGCTAATGAGCAATGTATTCTTAGCATGCAATCAACTAAACTTTATTGAAAGCAAGCAAACACATACACTAAATGATTAGCTCAAACCCACACACAAACTAGAGAAGAGAAGCAATGGGTTTCATCACCCACACATAAGCATGTAAGCAAGAACCTTAAGCACTTCAACATAATCAATAGACTAAGAGTTTAGAGAGAAAAGAGAGTAACCTTCATTGCCAAATAGCATTAAGAAGGAGTGCTTAAACTCAATAGAGTACAATGAGGAATAGGGAGATGGAGGTGGAAGCTTAGGAGTGCTAGAGTGCTCTTAGGCAAACTCAACAGCTCACTCTAAAATAGCCAATAATGAGGAGGAGAGCCCAAAATCTACACAAAATGGGCTTAAATAGGTTTTTTACAAAAGTCTTCACACTTGGGCGGCCGGATTGGCTAATCTCCTAAGCTTTTTAAGATACAAAGTGGAACTCTAGTGAGCCCAATAATTCCCCAATAATTCCCAGATTACAAAATGGAATTTAACCAAGCTCCTAAATTCATGGGATAAATATTTAAAATGCACTTTGGCGGTTTTGATTAATAAATATTTTCCCAAAAAATACATATGATTCTCATTCTCGTGTCATTTGCTGGAGCTTCTTACTCTCTTTCTCTTCACTTGTACCTGCTCTTCAAACTTGCACCTGTACCTGTTCCTGCTTTTGTTCTTTGAACATTCCCCCCTTCCTAAAGGTTGTTCATCCTCGGACAATCGTCATGTAATGGGCGGTGGGGTGTGTTACTGCGGCGGTCCTTGGTCACCTCGTCGGCCATGTACTTTGCGAGGGGATTTATTCTTAGGGTTGTGAGATGTGGCGGATGCCGTAGGGGATTTCTCGGCCAATGCGCTGGCAAGGAGCTTGGTGATTTTTTGGATTTGCTCCCTTGTGTAAGGTAGATTTCTAGGCAGTGGCCTGACTGTATTGCATCTCCAATCTCGAGCATTTGGCGGTAGCTAGAAAGCGCTCTTGATGTGTAGCCCGTGGTCCAAAACAAGAAGACATATAGCCCTCGATGAAGTTGTATTTGAACATTTCTTCAAAAGTGCATTGATAGAAGCTATGAAGAAATCAAACATGGGCAAATAGACCATGCATCTGCTGTGGGAGAGGACCTATGTTGAAGTCCCAGGCCAGCTTCTGATCTCCAAAGTGAAATCTGTGGTAGTTTTGGTCAAGAAGATTGATATCATCAAAACCTGTAACACACTTCAATATGAGATGCAAAAATTTGCAAAACATTCTTATAGTAAACTCGAGGATGCCCTGGAATTTTTCAAATTGCTGCTCGCATACTTGGGCCATCCAATCTTCTGTGAGATCCGAATAGTGGTCAGGACTTGGGAGCTGAGGGTAATTGAGGGCTAATGGAAACCTTGCCTGTATGGGGGCAAAATCATCCCAAGAGTACCGTCGCGGGCATGGGCAATCAAAGCTCCCGCGGTGAGTCTCTATAAATGGCCAAGGCTCCTTTCGTTTTCTGCATCCATTCCAAGCGCCACCCTACTTGATTCTCAAGCATTTGTTGAGACCGCAACTTTTCTCGGCTAACCTCATAACCGATTCTTGTAGCTTCGGGGTTGTCCAGCTCCCACTGTTCCCATTCTACTTTAGTCTTCACTTTGAGTAGCGGACCACTGAGCTTCAAATCATCAATTGCTCTTAGCCTTAGCCACATGCTTCTTCCCAACTTGCGGATTGTGGCCTCATACCTATAGAGTTCCTTTACATTGATGGTGAGATCCTGGAAGAACTCTTGGCAGAATTCCCATTCATGATCTGGCACTTCAAGGGAATCTGGCTGGTGAGTGCCATATAAAGGTGGGCTATGAGGTGCCCTGATGGGTGCCTATTCCTGAGGGATTGTAGCCGAGGAGGAGCCTAGTCCTGAAATGGGTAGAGAGAAGGAATATTTGACCGTTTGGCTTTGGTTGAGAAGTTAGTTGTTCTCCTCTCTGAGAAATTGCATCTCCCTCCTGGCTTCCAATAGCTCAGTCTCTTGGCTTTTTTTGATTTGGTTGACCAAATCTAAGTTCTCTTCTCTGCTGTTGGCCAATAGTTGCCGATCCTGCCGAGCTCTGTGCTTGCTGAAATCTGAGTAGAAGAGCCAATTGCAGACAGTGTTGTGGGAGGTGCAATTTTCTTCTCAAGAGCTATCTTGTAAGCTCTTTCAGACTATTCATACTTCTGCTCTGCTATCTCCAACAGATGGTCCGTCTTTGCTGACTCTTCTAAAGCAGCTTGAAGCCTTTCTTCTGCCGTCTTTTCCAAAGAAGTGGTTTCCGCTCGCAAACCATCTATGTTGCTGTTGGCAATTTCCAAATCCCTCATTTCTTCTTCTCTTTCTTTCCTTGCCTGCTCTCTTGCATCTTCTTTGGGAGCATTTAGCTGAGCAGTTGCATCATCTTGACGTTGCAGACGCTCAATCATCATAGCTTCAGCTGCTTGCCCTAGCTTCAAAACAAAATCTATGTCTTGACTCATTGACACAGTGATGTCACGTATGATTTCAGCCTCCACTTCCCTGAAGATGGACCCTATTCCCACCAAAACTTGTGTCTCATAGAGCTGTTCCTAAAGCTTGTAGTGTAGGATGCGTGTGTGTGTGTGTGTAGTGCAGCCACAACAGACAAGAGAGAGAGCTTGACAGAGGGAGAGAGAGATGCACAGTGTGTAGGCGACGCGGTCAACCACGCGAAGAGTGGTTGATACTTATTGATGTGATAAAGTAATATAACTCACTAAGGGTGAGTTCACACATTGAGGCTGTAGCCTTTATTCCTAACAACCTCCCACTTAAAGGCTAATTGGCCTCTAAGTAACAGATTAGCTATGGGTTATGTACATGTGATGTGTAGAGATAGTATCTCTACCCAATGCCCATAAGCGCTCGGCAGTACGCAAACCGCTCAGAACGTAGACTCTTTGTTAAAAGATCCGCAGGATTGTCATCTGTGTGAATCTTGACAAGCTGAACCAGTTTGTCCTCTATCACTTCCCTGATGAAATGATACTTCACGTCGATGTGCTTTGTCTTTGAATGAAATACCGGATTCC
>JAODKW010033322.1:0-12793 GCA_027576515.1 Dryopteris marginalis
TTTGTAAATCCCACATTCCTTTTGACAATACTTTAGTTATTGACTCTCCCTAAATATTTTGTAAAGCCCAAATTTTATAAAGTTGATACTTAAATCACTTTCACTTTATTTAACTTTGCAAGAACAAGGAATATGAAATACTACATCCACTTGAGCAACGTATACAAATAAACTAAAAAATTATGTCTTCTTGAGCAATGTGTTATGTAAATAAACTAAAATATTGTGTCTTCTTGAGAAACATGTTATGAAAATTGTGACACACACACAGAGAGAGAGAGAGAGAGAGAGAGAGAGAGAGAGATTCTTGTCACTAGAGAAAATTAAGTCATCTCATACATAAGTTATGGGCTCTCAAAAGTAAGTAGCAAACTTAGTTCTTCATTGCTATCGCTTGAAACCTGAGGCCCGATGAGTCTATGGCTTCTTCAATTTCCACCATATCAATTTGGAGATTCTCATCCAATTCTTGAAGTGTACACTACATAGTTCTAACATCAAAATCATCCTTGTCTTGGATAGTGCAATCATACGTCCATCTAGGAATCACCTCTTTGTATCATTCACTCTCAATTTGCTAGAGGATTTTATCATTGCAAAACATAAACTCAAGCTTTTTAGCCCTATCTTCTAGAAGTTGATTACAAATAGTATTGTGTTCATATTTATACATTGACCAATTTTTCTCTGAACTAGAAATAACACTACACAGTCCTAAGACCTTCATTGCAAGAGACCGTAGAAGGCTATAGTACTCACCACCATTCATCATCCACCATTTCCAAGTGGTATTTTTGTTTGCCATTTGTTGGACAAACAAGCTAGAAAATGATTTTAACCTAAAAGATCTCATCTCTTTCATGCATTTCATGTGGTCATCATTATTAGTAGGAAAGAATACATTAACCACTTTGTAAAAATCTTGGATGACTTTTGCGTTAGACATTAAGTCTAGATTCCAGTTCTCTTAATCTAGCATGTATGCAGCAGGGTGAAAGCATGATTAGGTGATACACTTTTTCCCCTATTTAGGTAAAATTTTGGTTCCAAATCTTTAGGTAGATTCTTTTATTTTATTTTTTAAACGGTTCATATTGTATCATGGAATGTTACTCCATCATCACCTCTCAAGTGTGTGAGGATTCCTTTATTCAAAGCCTTTTTACTGTACTTCACTCGTGCGAGACTAGACGAGACATTACGTGATTCCTCTGTGGCATTCGCGCCTCCTCTTTATCTCTCTCTCCTCTGTGTTTTCATTCAGTGTGCAATCTCAGCTTCTTTGCATGCCTGTGCCAGTGTCCAGAGGTCCAATCATCTACACCAGATAGTGCACATTGTCAACATAATTTCCTTTGGAGGAAGTGCCGCATTAATTCTTTTGCTTCCCAGCAAAATGAAGACGCCTGACCGCCTCTGCAAGCAAAAGTCTTCTCCTATGGACACTCTGTCAGCTACTACGGCCAATGTTGAAAGGGATGAGCAGCTAGTTGTTGGAAGCGTCACCAGAGGTTAGTTTGTTGTTCTTTCAAATGTAAAGGTGCAAAGCTAGTGTGTGGGTATGAAGATATGTAAGTTTGTTTGTGTGTATGGGTACCTGTTGAGTGTTGTGTGTATACGTGTGTGTTTGGGATATGGGTGTCTATGTGTGTGAGGGTATATGTTGTGTGTTGTAAGTAACTGCCATGCCATTCCATTCATGTACCAAAGATCAAAGTGCACGTATGACCATTGATACATATATGTTTGAAAGGTACATACACACACACACCCCCCATTTTGACTTGTAAGGTGCATGTTTTTTCTATTTTGAGCATAAGCAACTGCCTTACTTTTTTATTTTGCTACGTGCAGGGAATTTGCACAGGTTTGAGTACCCAAGACTGGAAAGATTTTGCCAGAAAAAGGAGGAGTTTGCACAGGTTCACAGTTTGAATCAGAGTGGGAAGTTGTGGAAGCACTTGTCAGCTAGTGACTTGCCAGAATCAGAGTGGCTGACTGTGTTTGATGCCCCAAGATGTAGAGGCTCAAAGATTTTTCTCAATATGGTGAAGACTCAATTTGTTGATGACTGTAGGCTACTATTTTATAAAGTGTACCAAGAGCCTCCCAGAAATAATGAAATTTACTTGAAGTTTGCCACATGCTTCGCTTACAAGAGGTGCTCTGCTGCTAAAGCTGATCCGAAGGCCCATAAGATTGCATGGGCCTTATTTGCAGAGAATGTAATACTAAGCTTGAAGCATAATACTGCTGCATGGAAGAGGAAGGTAGATGCATTCAGAGACACGCATGGGCCCATCAATGTTATTACCACAGGTGATTCCATGCCTGGACCCTCTATGCAAGCCAATGTGAAGAGAAGGCCAGTGCCGTGCTTGACGTCACCTGTGATTGAAAAGCTTCGAGGCAAGATTTTGGATATCCAATCAAACAACAAAGCCAAAGTTTTGAAGAACGAGCTGAAGGAGAAAAAGGCAGAGTTTCTCAACAAGAGGGATGCGTTGATTTGTAGGGAGGCCACAGATTGTGCTGCCTCCACGCTCCAAACAAAAATTACGTCCCTGCAAACTAGATATGGGACTCTGAAAGGTGCTAATGCCACTTCCAAGCAACTTGCAGCTGTGGAAGCACAAATTACTCCCATGACCAATGCAGTAAAGCTAATAGGAGGAGATGACAAAATAGCCGACATGAAGATTAGTGTGGAAAGCATAGAGGTAAGTGCTCCTGCAATAAACTTTTCTACATGCTGTGATAAATTGTTCTAGGTGCTTTTTAAAAATTGTTCCAGGTTAACAATATAGGTGCTATTATGAAAGTCTGGGTGAAATACTCACCAATCAATAGTACCACCTAGTAGGTGAAATTTCACCAAGAAGGTGCTTTAATAAAAGTCTAGGTGAAATTTCACCTAGGCCTCAAACACGAGGTGCTTTGTAAGAGCCTACCAGAGTTTAAAAAACTCCCTTACCTGTGGAATTTTTACCTAGAATATAACCTCTAGGTGTTCTATGCTACCACATAGTAGGTGAAATTTCAACTATTAGGTGAAATCAAACCTAAATATATATATGTGTGTGTGTGTATACATACTAGGTGTTTTATACTACCACCTAATAGGTGATATTTCACCTATTAGGTGCTTTTGTAAAAGTCTAGGTTAAATTTCATCTAGGCCTCAAACCCTAGGTGCTTTGTTAGAGCCTACCAATTTTTAAGAAACTCCCTAATATGTGGAATTTTTCCTAAATTATAACCTCTAGGTGTTTTATACTACCACCTAATAGGTGATATTTGGCCTATTAGGTGCTTTAAAGAAAGTCTAGGTGAAATTTCACCTAGGACTCAAACACTAGGTGCTTTGTTAGAGCCTACCAATGTTTAAGAAACTCCCTAATATGTGGAATTGCTACTAGAATATAACCTCTAGGTGTTTTATACTACCACCTAATAGGTTAAATTTCTACTATTAGGTGCTTTTATGAAAGTCTAGGTGAAATTTCACCTAGGACTCAAACAATAGGTGCTTTGTTAGAGCCTACCAATGTTTAAAAAACTCCCTTATATGTGGAATTTTTCCTAGAATATAACCTCTAGGTGTTTTATACTACCACCTAATAGGTTATATTTCTACTATTAGGTGCTTTTATGAAAGTCAAGGTGAAATTTCACCTAGGACTTAAACACTAGGTGCTTCGTTAGAGCTTACCAGGGTTTAAGAAACTCCCTAATAAGTGTAATTTCTTCCCAGAATATAGCATTAAGGTGTTTTATACTACCACCTAATAGGTGATATTTCACCTATTAGGTGCTTTTGTAGAAGTGTAGTGGAAATTTCACCTAGGCCTCAAACACTAGGTGCTTTGTAAGAGCCTACCAAGGTTTTGAAAACTCCCTAATATGTGGAACTTTTACCTAGAACATAGCCATTAGGTGTTCTGTACTACCACCTAATAGGTGAAATAGGTGCTTTTATAAAAGTCTGCTATGGTATAGATGCTTTTTTAGAAGTCTAGGTGAAAAACTCACCAATGTATACTACCACCTAATAGCTTCACCTGATTTGAAAAAGTCTAGGATTCTCAAAAAAAGAAGCTTCATAAAGAAGTTTAGCTTCACCCATTAGGTAAATTCTTTTATGGTGAGCTTATCAATTGATTTCTGAAGGTATTTCTATGTGTTGTAGTTTACCTCATATCTGACTAAATCTTGTTGTCTTGCAGAAAGATGTCAACCTCTTGGAAAGCAAATTATCATGTTGCTTGCATCATATGTCATTCTTGGAGAGTATGATGAAGCAGTTGGCCAACGGTTGTACTTTGCTCTTGAGCCCTTCTTTCTATACCCCTAAGGAGGGTTGTACAAATAGGGCAGATTTTTATTCAGACTGTGTTGCTTGTGGTGAGCGGCTTGCCGCTACAAATGCCATTGGAGTGTACATGTTGCCATGTGGTCATAAATACCACAGTATGTGTTTTGCAAGTACACTAGTTTCTAAGCAAGTTTGTGTGCAGTTGGGTTGCAATGAAAGAATTACTGAGACTGTTAAGTCTATGCTGGTCGGACATAATCCGAGAGCCTCCCCCTACCTTCAGGAGCCAACAGTGTCTGATGTCAAGACAGAAGTTTTAGGTATTACTAACAAGCTTGCTTATGTGGAATTGTTGACTGTTGTGAGTTACTCTTTTCACCATTTTGCAGGATGGTCTGATGCAGAGGCTGCACATAATATAAGCTTTGGTGGTGTTGAAGAAGAGAATGTTTTTGATCTTGGAATAGCTAGCCCAGGTGGAGCAGAGAAGTCATCAAGTGATCGCGAAGCCAAAAAGCCTGTTTACTGAGCTTGATGTGATTCACATAGAGGTCAAGGATGACAGCGGTGAGAAACAGTTTGGGAGTGATACTGTCCCCCCTGAATCAACTGTACTTGGTGCAACACCTGAGGTGGGCGTAGAAGCCGTATTGGATGGCGGCACGGATGCAGAGTCTCTGTTTTTGGCAGAGTTTGTGAAGAAGTTCAAATCAATCAAGCGCCCAGCATCAACTACTGCACCTGAAGAAGGTAAGATATGTTACCAATTAGCTAATTTGGCATGCTTGGAAACTTGTGAGTCATCTAACTTCAACTGGTTTGCAATGCAAATGCAGGCCCATCAAAGAAAACAAGATCTGCTACGCAGAAAGATGCTGGTATTTATTTGCAAACCGACGCTTCTACTGTGCCTGATGCCCATCCAAAACCAGGTGCTTGCAAAAAGTTGTAACTTCTTGCATGTGTGCTTGTATTTTTGCCCTTGGTTTACATCAATCCTTTTTTTGTGAACACCCATGTGCCTGCGATCCTTGACCGTTTTCCCTATCTATTGTAAAATCAGCCTCTAGAAATAAGATTTTTGCCTTTTTGCCTTATTGGAGTAACCATTTTAAAGTTATGCTAATTAAGTTTATACAGTAGTATCAGTTGTCACTGCTTTTACAAGGTATGGTCAATGATTTTCTCATGATTGTTTTCCCTTGTGTCTTTGTCTAGATAAGAGAAAACCATGCCCGACAGAATTTATAGTCAGGAATTTACCCAAAGTGGTTCCATTCACAGTTCAAACAAACCAGACTCCAGGCAAGCCTGCAATACTGGTTGATTTAAATGGTGTGCTTGTGCACAGTTTTTGCCCTGATTTAAAAGAAGACCCTCCTGATCTGGTGGAAAATGACCACAATGTAGTAGAAGAGCACGGCAGAATAAGCTTTGTGCGTAAGGATGCAAGAATGTTCCTTCTTAGGGCTAGCCAAATAGCTGATGTCTATGTTTGGAGTTTGATGAAGCTTTGTAACCTGGAAGAGAAGTTAAAGACATGCCTTCCTGTTGCAACTAAATATCTTAGTGGTTGGCTTGGCCAAGAATGTTGTGAGGTTGCAAGCTTTAATTTTCCTGGAGGGAAGCCAATTTTTTTCAAGACATTACCTGCGTTTTTTAAAAAACATAATGGTAAATATCATGAAGGAAATACTTTGGCCATTGATGATTCTTGGTACAAGCATATGCACAATACGACAGGTACATATGTCATATTGCCAAAACACAGGAGGGCTGGTTATATGGCAGACGCATTGCAGTGGCTGGAACGCTGGGTGGATGCTGAGGACCGAGCTAGACTGGTGATGTCTTGGGAACAGCCAAGCCAAAATCAGGACGACTCCTTTGTCGCCAAACACATCGATGGTGGACGGAGGATGAAATACAAGATGTGGAAAGGGACCCAGCGGTATCACCACCACCACTAAAGTCTATTGCAACATCATATATTTTTGTGTAATGTACAGAATGGAGCTACATTTATTGGTTGTGCTATTTCAGCACAGTTGTATATTTTTTGCCGGATGTATGTGATGGATTTTGGACTGCATTATACTACATGTACTTCACGAATTCCAATTGGTTCAGCCTTTTGTACTGGAGATGTAATCATAATCACAAATATATCAAAGTGAAATTTTTGAACAACTGAGTATTGCTCTGGACTTGTGTGTATTTCATTTGTGTATTTTGGAGAGAGTGTGTTTCTTTACTGGAGTTCTGTTTGAGGTACACATAGGACTAGTTGATGCATTGGAGACATGTTGGAACTTGTTAGATATGAAGTGAAATGAAATGATATATTAACGTCATCAAAAGGCAAAAATGACCTATAAGACCAACCTGTTACAAACTGTGAATCTGATACCAAGTCTGAGCACAAAAAAGGTACTGAAATGTAAGATAAACTATGAGGCCCTACCAAGTCAAGGCATACTATTACATATCCAGTGGCATACTATTATATACCAACTCATAAATTTCAGACGACAATAAGTACTTGTTTCTGTCTCTAGGTAATGGAGGCATGGGGAACTTTATAGATCGTACAAGATGGGAAGGCAAAAGCACCTTGGGATGATTGTCAGGAATGTAGTAGACGTCAGCAGTGCCCTCAAGCTTCTCATAATAGTGACCCTCAACCACATAGGTATTAGCAGCTATACAATTTCCCCAACAATCCTTCATTGCTTTTGTTGCTAGGTACTTGGGTTTGTGGCATCTCAGTATGTAAAAATCATACTCCATTTCAGCAGCATTGGTGGCAAAGTTGTCGCCAACGCATAGCGCGTCACTCAAGGCATCATGGTGCCCGGCATATAGAGGCATGTCTACTTCATTCTCTTCATCTGACTCATCATGCTCTGCTTCATCGTCTGCAATAGGCTCTATAGTTATGTACTGCCAGCCTTTTACATAACCTGCATTGTTACATCTCCTCCATTGCTCACACATGCAGGCTTCACAATAGCATGAAAGTGCTTTCACCCTGAGTTCATGCTTTGAAAAGGAAGAATACGCATTCACACAATGTAGAGACCGTGAACCAGGCACTTGTTTGCAATTCCACTGAGTTTCTTGTGGTACCTCATCAATTTTGATCTCCCAAAATATTCTATTCACTCTTACCTGTCCTAATGCTCCTTGGAACCTCTGTTTCAAGAATGAAACCACATCAAAAGCACACTTCATTGGCCACGCATCAGGTTTTAGCTGCTCGTGTGTCAGTGTCCTTTTGATTACAGCTCCAGCCCCATCGTGCTCACCCTTTCCATGCCCAGACGCAAAGAAGTTCCATGTCATTTGAAGACCAGTTAGGTGACCATACCTTGCAAATAAAAAAAGTTATTGGGTAGCATTAAGTAGTTCTGAAAAATGTCAAAGCTAGCACATTAGGCAGTTCAGCTAAATTGCTAGGTGAGACAAGAATAGTGATAACTGGTTCAAATGATGCAAATTACCTGCCGATGAAATAAAAAGGCCGCCTTTTTGATTTGAACTGAGCAGCACAACCATCAGACCAAACCCAATGTCTCTTCAATTCACTAAGTGAGTTCTCCATAAGCCATTTGTAGTGAAGTTGCATGCAATGCTGCACAAAAAGTGTATCATGCATTTTGTCATCTGATATGTAAAAGTGTATCACCTTCTGTATATCTTGGGTTTGTTTTTGTATGTATGTAATCTAAACCAGTATTGTGACTTGGGCTAAATACCAATGCATTGATTGAATCTCGTTCTGCTCCTTGAACGTATAGTTTTCAGCAAAGTCTATTACTGATACCACCACATCAGATGGAAACTTCATCAAGCATTCCTCAAACTATAGAGCTTTCCACCGTGCAATAAAGTTGTGCTTTATGAATCTTCAAACGTGCTGTTGGAACATGGGTAAGAACTGCTTGGTTTGGAGATGCTTGATGATCACATCCTTCCTTTTCTTCTTGCCACCTGCATCATCATAGCCAGTTTCTATATCTTCAAAAAGCTTCACAGAGAGGATCACATTGTTGTCAAAAGTCTCGTTTGGACACGTAGGTGCTCCGCTTGATAAACAGGTAGCACACTCTCCCAATAAACATGATAAGTCATGGAACATTGATGACTCTGCCTTCTTACATAAGAAGGACTCCCATATGTCTGAAACACTACTGTATGAAGCATCGCTAGCAACACAATGAGCATTACACAATGAAGGGACACAAATACCACATCTGCAATTACAGGATAGATGCATGCCAGATTTACTCTGCCTCATTTGATTGAATGCATCTTTGAAGTAAAGCATCTGCACATGTTCAATGCAGCAACATGTATACCTATCCTTCAATTTACGAACAAAGAATGGCTTCATCATTTCGAAGGACCTCAAGGAAATTTTGAGGTTTGGATATTGCTGCAAAAACCTTTTATACAGCTCAACCTGTCAAAACAAGATAAAAATGGGTTAATGATTGAGAATTTGCCAAGGTGGTTTAGTACGTACCATATGCAAGTATTTAGTACGTGCTCTTTGTGTATTTGTGCACTAGATTTTTGTAGGTGCGTAATTTTCATTTAAAAAAATATATAGTAGGAAAAACCCAATTATATATAAAAATTCAACCTTATACCATATCCTAGTTCTGCATAATTCTACATAGAGACAATTCTAGTTCTAAAGTCTAATGTATATAGATATTAGAGCAACCATCAAGATATAGATTGCATAAACAATGACTGTACAACTAGATACTTGATGCTTATGCAAGCATGCACCTTCAATGATAACTGAAATAAAACAATTGACTCGCTGAAAGGAAAGGCTTTGACTGTTTTGGAGAGGACCTTGGCTGAGGGGATGTTGTCAACCTTTGGGGATGATTTTGGTTGTTTCTAGGTGTATATAGATGGCTGACTGCACCACACCTATTCAGCTATTTTTCATCTACCTAGATCCCTACAGAAATTTTACCTCAAAGCTGAAAATTTCACCTAGAACATGAAAGAAAGCTCCTATAGGGTAAAGCATCGCCTAAAAGGTATGCTCTTAGAAGGAAATTTCACCTATTAAGTCAAACTTTTCCTAATAGGTGAAAAGTTCTTTTTGAATTTTATGTAATAGGTGATAATTTCACCTAGAACCTAAATGAAGCAACTTTAGGTAAAACATCACCTATTAAGGTGAAAGTTTTTCCTCTAGATTTTTCCTTATAGGTGAAATTTTCAACTAGAACTTGAGATGGAGCACCTTTTAGGGCAAACATCAACTTTTAAGGTGAGCTTTTCCTAAATATTTTTCCTAATAGATGAAAATTTCACCTAGAACTTGAGATGGAGCACCTATTAGGTAAAACATCACCTATTAAGGTAAACAAATTTCCTTGAAATTTTTTGTTATAGGTTAAAATTTCACCTAGAACTTGAGATGGAGCACCTTAAAGGAAAAACATCATTCAAAATTTCACCTAGAACTTGAGATGGAGCACTTATTAGGTAAGAATTTCACCTAGAGCTTGAGATGGAGCACTTATTAGGTAGAACATCACCTATTAATGTGAATTTTTCTCCTTAAGATTTTCCCTTGTAGGTGAAAATTTCACCTAGATCCTGAGATGGAGCACCTATCAGGAAAATCATCGCCTATTAAGGTGGAAGTTTCTCCTTAAGATTTTTTCTAATAGGTGAAAATTTCACCTAGAGCTTGAGATGGAGTACCTGTTCGGTAAAACATCACCTAATAGTGTAAAAATTTGGTCTTTTAATTTTTTCCTAAAATGTGAAAATTTCACCTAAAACATGTAAGAAAGCCCCTATAGAGTAAAACATTACTTGATAGGTATGCTGGTAGGTGAAAATTTCACCATTTAAGTGAAACCTTTTCTAATAGGTGAAAAGTGTTTCTTTAAATTTTACCTTACTGATGTAAATTTCACCTTGAACTTAAAATGGAGCTGTTGTTAGGTAAAACCTCACCCATTAAAAAGAGTTTCTCTTTTAACTTTACTCAAAAGGTGGAAATTTCACCTAGATCTAGAAAAGGATTTTTTATAGGGTAAAACATCACCTAATTGATACACTTTTAGGTGAAATTTTCACCTATTAAACAAATTTTTTTCTAATAGGTGAAAAGTATTTCTCTTTATTTCACCTTATAGGTGACAATGTCACCCACACATTGAAAGGGAGCACCTATATTTAAAATTTTTGATTCTACCAATTACCCAAAAACCTAAACTTTAAGATATAGGTGAAATTTTCACCTTATCAGGTGAAACTTAATCAGGCTCAAGGATGTTTTCTTATCACCTAGGTCAATTTTAAACTAACTAGACCCCTCTATTAAAGTTTCTTAACCACCTAGACTCGATCGCCTAAACCCCATTCATGAATTTATAGGGTATAAGGATGTCTCTTAATCACCTAAACCCCTTTCAAGAATACATAGGCTAGTTTTTAACTATGTAGACCCCTCCGATGAAGTCGTGTTTACCTTAACTTTTTCCGTGCGATACGTACTATATTGTAATGAATACGTATTGATCGTACCTTTCCCCCCTCCTTCATCCCCTCTGTTTTGGGGACATCTACAAGTCTGTCCAGCCCTCTGTAATTAATTTACAGAGGTTGATTGAGCCTCTGAAATTAATTTACAGAGGTTGATTCAGCCATCTACATACACCTAGAAACATCCAAAATCATCCCCGAAGGTTGACGACATCCCCTCAACCAAGGTCCTCTCCAAATTAGTCAAAGCCTTTCTTTTCAGCGAGTAAACTGTTTTATTTCAGTTATCATTGAAGGTGCATGCTTGCATAAGCATCAAGTATCTGGTTGTACAGTCATTGTTTATGCCATCTATATCTTGATGATTGCTCTAATATCTATATACATTAGACTTTAGAACTAGAATTGTCTCTATGTAGAATTATGCAAAACTAGGATATGGTATAAGGTTGAATTTTAAGAACGAGTAAGGTGAATAATACCATTTCTAAAAGAATAGATAGTCAAGAGTAAAATCTATGTTATAATCAACCAAAAAATTTACTAAGTGCTAAGGTATGTACCTGTGGTTCATCCAATAGGAGAATCGCATACTCAATGAAAGATCCTCTTCCAACTCGTTTTCTGCAGACATCTTTTTTGTTTGGAGACACGCGTGTCTGGCTCGTCCAAAAGGCAAGCACCTGGTCCTTCATTTGATCAGATATGACATGGCCTACCTTAGGCTGCTTTTGGCACAACTCCAAGGGTAGCTCCCCATCTTCTGAGACTTGTAGACGGGCGCTCGTAGCAACTAATTTCTCCGATGCAAGCCTAAGAAATTTGTAGCTTGGGACTGATCGTGTTGAACCGTTACCATTGAGCATCATCAAGCATGCAGATCTTTTAAAAGCCAGCTCTGCTGCAGACCGTGGAACCTTGACCTGTTGCATGGTGTTTTGGATGTTGGATAAAATAGATCGCTCAATTGTAGATGTTGCAAAACTGGGAATGTTCATGGAACTAGCGTGTTGTAGTATTAGCTTGAATATGTCCTTCTTCGTGTCTATGCCCATCCCACTTGTGACATTCTGCCAGCAGCTGATAACTCTCTTGGCAGCCTTCTTCTTCATGACATGACTATCACAACACATTTCAACTCCCTTCTTCCTACTCCTTTCTTCTAGTTTCTTTTCAGCCCAATACCTCTTTGATCTTGGAAATAGCCGCTGATTCTATATCCTTGTCACCCTATTGTAGATTATTTAAGGGTTCACAAGGCTCAAACGACATTGGCTGATTGAAAATCGGCGGAGGAACTGGTTGAATCTCACGACACATTTCATTGGTGCTGCTCCAGTCATTACTACAACCACCGGATTCCATTCCAGATGTAGAAACTCGAAATAAGCAGATTTACAAGTAGAAGAAGACTTAGAAGAAGAAGAAGATGTCAGATTGAAGCAAGAAGAAGCGGGGAAGGGGGAAGGGGAAGAAGGATTGAAGCAAGGAATCAAGGGAAGGGAAAGCAACATGGAAGGAAGGTGATGAATGGAGAAGGGCTGCAGCCCACAGAAGAGGGAAAGTGATTAGGAAGCATGGCAAACTCCAGAGGCTCCCGATACCAAACACGGACTGCCGCCATTTTGAGAGGCATTAACACGCACTAAAGTGATATCAAATTTCAAAAAATAATACATAAATGCCTTAGTTTGAACACATAAATAATTGCCCATTATATTGAAAAAAAAATTAAAAATGAAAATGCATAAATGCTTTTATTCACCTACAAAAGGTGTTGTCAAAGACATCAGTTTTTGTATCACCTAATCATGCTTTCACCCCTTTCTTCTTTATCTTCAAACCTTAGCAAATCCAAAGGAAGAAATTTTTGCCCTTGGCAGGGTACCTTCCCCTTGCACTGATGTACAAGAGGATGTTGATGAGAGTAAAGAGAAGGCTCTAGCTTTG
>JAODKW010034428.1:0-12753 GCA_027576515.1 Dryopteris marginalis
TTTTTTTTTTTTTTTTTTTTTTTTTTTTTTTTTTTTTTTTTTTTTTTTTTTTTTTTTTTTTTTTTTTTTTTATTTAAAAAAAAAAAAAAAAAAAAAAAAAAAAAAAAAAACTATAATGTTTGTTTTGTGTGTGTGCTTGTGTGTGGCTTTCCATTTTGTTGTGTAAGTGTGCATGTTGTTCTGTTGTTTCTCTTCATATATGAAACGGAAAAAAATAATAAAAAAAAAAATAAAAAAATAAAAAAATTTGTAGGAGTAGGAAACTACTATCCATAGGGGTAGTAGGTAGTATGGTAATATGCAGATTAGGAGTGATCGCCCATCCAACACTTCTCGACGTATTATACGCTTGACGACTCGGCGGTGCGGTGGTACCTCGTGAGCTTGACTTCAATGGCGACATTCGTAGCAGCAGCAGTGTTCGTGGCATCAGATTTGGAGGCTGCTATTGTCCGGGTATTTTCTTACCTGGACACTCTTCTAGTAAGAAATATAGTATGCATGCATGCTTCATTAATTAATTAATTAACTATATCTAGAAAAGAGAGGGTCCATCATACGCTTTTAGCTATCACTAGGACGAAGGTAGTCTCTTTTAAAATGCTATAGTTTAGCAGTCTCTTTAGGCCTTAAACTTCCTACTGTTGAGGGTTATGTCTTTTGCAATAGTGGCATGTTTAGTAGCTCCAATCTTAGGCCGAAATAGCTTTTTAGCATGGAACAGGGTCTTGGGTCCTGCTATTATAATCACTCTGGGTTTGTTTTGGGACATTCCCTATGCTCGGGTATTTATATTAGTCTTTTGGGAAAGGGAGTCACCTTTGGTGGCTATTAAAAAAAAAAAAGAGGCAAGTAAAAGCAATTTATAAAAAAAAAAAAAAAAAAAAAACAAAAAACAAAAAACAAATAAAGGTATGCACTTACATCTGACACGATGTTCGCAGCCTAAAAATATATATATATCTTGCCATTAAAAAAAAAAAAAAAGAGCAAGCAAAGGGGGAATTTCGTTATCATTATTATTATTTATGTAGGGATCATTTTTTGAGCCTATATTAAAGGAGAAAGCAATCACTTTCTTTCGAGGAAGTCGAGGTGCACCTTTAATATGTGTTGCCTTCACCTTTAAGAAAAAAGCAGTCTCGTGACGACGTTCCTTGATGTGCGTCTTAACAGACTAAGGGAAAAAGCAGCCATTCGGACGTGGGTGATCGTGCGCCCTTAGGAAGACCAGGGAATCACACAGTCACTCGGACGTGGGGGGCTGTGCCTTGCAAATATGATCCTTTAGTACGTGTAGGTGTGTGTGAGCAACTGGGAGGTTTTGGGCAGACTAGGGGAGCTTATATTAGTAAGGTTATCTAGTCCCCTTTTCCATGTTTTACGGCCTAGTATCTTAGGAGTGGCGTTAGTAAATGAGTTGTTATTGCTTAGGGTAGAGCCTGAGATAAGTGGTTTAGTTGGTTCCTAACAAGAGTGCTTCCTAGGTTTTTTAAATTAGATTTACTTTTGTTTGGTCTTAGTTATTTAGTATGATGGACATTTCTCTTTCCTGGTTTTATTTTTACTATGCATGGTGTGCGTATAAATGTCGTTTAAGTTTCTACATTTCTATGGTGGCAAGGATGGTCTACTGTGCCGCTTGTGTTATGTTAACAGGGCCATGGAGGAGATCTTACAGAATCAGTGTGGGGGAACTCGAGGATGGACGCAGAGTTGCTGAGATACTTGGTTCGCGAGGACGCTCACCAGTGCAGTGTGGGGGGAATGATAACCCTTTGATCAGAACTGATTTTAGCACATTTTCAAAACAATTTGATGATTAGTTTGTACTCTAGGTGCATTTGGGTCATACTAGGTAGCATGTGCATGATAATTAACCTTGCATTTGCACACATCATGACTGCCTGCATGTTATGCTTGTTACAAATTGATTAGTTGTTTGACTTTTAATTGTTAATTAATGCTGGCAGTTATAGTGGTCACTAGGAAGTTGATGAACATTGGTGGTGGTCATATCGTAGTATCTAGTCCATAGTACGTATAATGTAGTTGACCACTATATAGTGCTATAGGTAGTGTTCGGGAAATATACGTTAGTGAATTGGATCTGAAGCCTTCTCACCCCAAATAGAATGGGATCTTGACCAGTTGAGTAGGTTTTCATTTACAAAATTTTAAAAAATGTAACTAAAGTTCCCAAATTTTTAACTTGATAGTTTCCGTATCTGGCTAGTTTTGATCCGGCTTTGCAAGGATTTGAACAAGTTCTTGGCTAAAGTTCGAACCTCGAACTCTCTCTAGGTGATGAGTTTAGCAGATGGTGGGAAGAGAAGCTAAGAGAGGTAAGGTTAAAAAGGAGAGGAAGAAAAAAAATTAAAAACATTAAAAAATAAAATCAAAACGTTGCTGCAACCGGAAACGGTTGCAGCCTGGAGAGGTGGCCGCGTGAATAAGAAGAAGAGAGAGGCGCCTTTCTTGGGTCTGCGTGCATGAGAGAGCGAGCGAGAGAGATTGAGAGGGCTTGCTTGCTGTTTTGTGTGCGCAGAGGTGAGAGAGAAGAGAGTAGTGTGTGATTCCAGTGTGTGTGTGTAGAAGGCGGGCTGTAGGAGTATATGTGTGTGTCTGTGTTTGTAGAAGTAGGGGCTGCCAGCAGAATAGGGTGTTAGTGTGTGTTATTGAATGTGTGTGTGTGCTGCAGGCGAGACAGTGAGTGTGTGTGAGGGCGTAGAGTAGGAGAAGAGCAAGTAGTAGTGTGTGTGTGCTGGCACGAGAGAGAGTAGGGCAGGGAAGAAATTAGAGAGCAAGGGAGTGTGTATGTGCAGGGAGAGAGTAGTGTGCGCGTGAAAGAGAGATTAAGGGTGTATGCTAGTGTGTGGGTAGGCGTAGACAGAGAAGGAGAGAGGTGTCAATTTTCAGCCTGCATACGTGAGAGGAGCAAGAGTATTATTTCATTATGTGTATGCTGCTTGATTAGTGTGTGTATTAATTAATTAGTTAGTGTGGTTGCCTGCAAGAAATAATTAGAGTGTGTGTGTAAGAAATAGTTAGTGTGTGTGTGGTTAGAGTGTAATAGAGGGTGTGTAGGTTAATTGGCAAGCAAGGAGAATAGAGATTGCAACAAAGGGGAGAAATAGAGAGAAAGAGAGTTTTATGGAGTAGAGTGTGTGTGTGAGATAAATTAGAGTGTGTGGGCTGCATTGGATCTGTTGTGCATGTTAATTAGTGTGTGTATGCATTAAGGGCTGCTTACTAATTAGTGTGTATGTGAATTAATTAGTGTGTGCTGCATTAATTAGAAGTGTGTGTATGTTTTAATGTGTGTATGCTGGGGCATGTGCAAGAATTAGAGTGTGTGTGTGACTATCTATAGGAGGGGAGAGAGGGAGTAATTGAGTGATAGAAACAGAGGGCTGAGAATGTATGTGTGTCTGCGTTAGTAAGTGTGTGTAAGCATAAGCGGAAGGGAGAGCAAGGGTGGGCATTAAAGCTGTGAGCAAGACGACACAAGAAGGACGAAAGAGAGAGAGGTGGATTTTATCTACTAGACGATTGAAGGAGAGAGAGAGAGAGGGAAATCGATTCTTTTTGCTGCTGCAGACATTCCAGGTTGGAAAAATAGATATACCAAAAGAGAAATGTTTGATTTAGTTTATATTTAATCAAGGTGTGATGTGTAAAGTGTGGGTGTGTGATGGGGATTGTGACTTGAGTTAACAGAAAAGACAAGTGTGTGTGAGTAATACAAAAGTAAAAAGAAAGAGAAAAATTGGTGTTTGCTTTATTAGGAGATAAAGAGAAAGGAAAGATTACAGTTTTACAGTTTTCTTCTAAGTTTAAAAGAATTTGTTTTTTTCTTGCATTTCTATAGTGTGTTTGCATGTGAATTGTTTACAAGAAAGTGCATTGAAATTAGAATTGCATACATAATTGGGGTCATAAAGTGTCAAGCTGGACTAGCATGATATATTTTGGGCTGAGAAATTAATTGATTCCAAACATTTTGATATCTGTCCAAAATCAGAGGGATATTTTTTGAGTTAAGGAGTGTTTCCAATGTGATGTTCATGTAGTCTATAAAGAAAGTTTTATAAAGTGAAAAGTGTGTGTATCAAAATTTCAGATAGCTATTTATTAAAAGTTATTTGCAAGAAAAAAATTTAAAGTGAATACATGCATATTAGCATAAAGGCATAGTAAGTTATTTCAGCATAGGAAATCATAAGGGGAGTGAAAGCTGCATTGATTTGCATTCAAATTGAAGTTAAGTTAGCAATTTGTGATGTGCTGAAGTGTTAAATTGTTTGAATTTAGATAGTTAAATAGTCTTGTGTGGGTGAGTTAAAGAGAAAGAAAACATTTCAATCTTTTTAATCAAATAAAGTGATTTATATCAAACAAATACATATCACATAAAAGAATTAAGACACGGGTCACACGAAAGGACATTAAAGAGCACGTTCCTACACTAAGCACGTAAACCGATGAGTACTTTGGGACGTGGGGACATAAAACCGTGTTAATTGTAACTTTGGGGCATATTGTAAGTTAGAATTAGACATTTGTAGGTTCTTAGTGAGTGAATTTGAGTAGAAACTTGGGTAGTTGGACTACGTGCTTGGGGGCAGTTCATTTGGTGCGTCCGCCGGGAGACCAAGCTGGTTTTTACGAACCAGGGGGAATCCCAGTGCATATATTTTGCATTCTTGGTACTCGGGGTATTTGTGTGAAAAAAAACGGGAAACGTTCATGCGATAGTGTTATGCCGGGGGGTTGCTAGTCTTTTAGACTATGAGGTACCTCGGCACATATCCTTGACTAGGTAGATAAAAGTTAGCAATCAGGGAATCACAACGTGTATGAGTGACACAAGTAGTGATCGATTGAGTGAGCAAAGTAGAAATAGAACCGAGCGAAGGCGACGAAGAGAGGAGCAAGCTGCTCTCAGTTTGGCCGAGAGATTGGAACGAATAAATGCACTAATTATAGAGCATAGTCAAGGTATTCCAGTGAGAATTAATTTAAATCAAGGGCGGTTAGTTGCAAGCACTCCTTCGAGTATCAGTGAGAGCGATCCTTTCTTTTACGAACGGGTCGTATCTAGTCCAGAAGGTGAAACCATAAGTTACCCTTTGGACATAAGTCCAATCAAAGAAGAGGGTGAGAGCAGTGTTGCTGCTAGCGGTAGTCCTGAACTGATTAAGAAACAACAATCACCTTTAATTAAACCTAAGAGGACATACCCTCGCATAGTAAAATTAAGGCCTAGGGCTTTAAGTTTCTGGGACGACCCAAATTTCAGTGTATCCCAATTTTTTGAAATGGCAGCCCCAGCAATAAGAGCTACTATCCGGTTAGCGGATTTCACTCCGTTTGCAGGGCTTTGGGATGAAGACCCAGATGCCCATTTGCAAAAGTTTGAAGTCACATGTGTGGCTAACGAGATAGTAGACGATGATCAAAAGTTGCACATATTCCCTGCAACACTCAAGGATGCAGCAGCCAGTTGGTATGGGAATCTAGAAGCAGCTCTAAGAGCTACTTACCCGGACCTAACCAATGCATTTCTAAATAAGTTTAGGATGCAAGGGTTTCAAGATAGGCTAGCTCAACAATTAGATTACCTACTTCAGGGAATAAATGAGAGTATTGATAATTATATCCAACGAATGGAAACCATGGTGCGAAAAATGGGTGCTAATGCACCTAACGACGTGACTCAAAAGAGAAGATTTATCGATGGTCTGCGAGATGAGGATGCCCAAAATTATGTAAGCTTACGTAGGCCACCCGATTTAGCAACAGCTAAACAAGAGGCGAGAAACTGGGAGGAAGTTAAGCTAGGTCAACAACGACGGAGAGAGTTATTACACGGTCCCACAGGGGCTACATCTCTATCAAGTCCAACAAGGGGTACAGAACAGGCAGTAAATTATAGTAGCCCACAGCCACATGTGGTAGTGAATACGAATCCGACCCCTTATATGCCACAAAACCCTTATGTAACAGCACCAGCATATATGCTACAAACTGGTACCCCACCAGGCCCGGTGCTAAGTGAGGGAAGAGTGATGGAGATATTGAGTAATACCTTAGGAAAATTCAAAGAGGAAGTCCTAAATGTAGTTAGACCCTCCGAAAAAGAGGTGTTTGCAGTAGCACCTCAAGCGTACATGCGATCTAATGAGCAACAACCCCCGAGGTCTAATATCTGGTGTGGTAAGTGTCATGGGTACGGCCATTTGGCTACTGAATGCGCAACAGTATCGCGGGTTATTCCTGATCAGCCTCGTACCTTATTTTGTACGTACTGTTTAAAGAACAATCATATGGAGGAGGATTGTTTTGTAAAGAAAGCCCATGACCGACGTCAGGTCCAAAATTTACAAACAAATTATAATTTTATGGATAGAAATAATTTGACCTATGCGATAGGGCCTCCTCCGCAACCCTTTATGCAAAGGGGTATACCTGAAGTTTATATGCAGCAGCAGCAACAAAGATTGCCTGCACAAGCCAGACCTCCAGTACCACGTGTAGGGGGTCAAGGTGATTTCAATAATATAAGGCAAGGTTCCCCATACCGACCTCCTTTCCGACGACCATATCCAAGGTATAATAGCCCAAGTCGACCTCCACGAGGTCCAGTGGTTTGTTGGAACTGTCAACAGGAAGGTCATATGGCTGCCTTTTGTCCCAATGCACGAGCGCATCAAGATTACATACCTTTATGTAGGTTGTGTAGCGAGGAGGGCCATGAAGAGAAGGATTGTCCTAAGAACAGCTTAAATCTGGCTAAAGCCAGGGGAAAGCAAGTTGTCGACGAGGGACCGAGTACCTCAGCAAATTTAGTGGAGGTAGTCCCATTTCATGACCTAAAGCAAGATTTGTCCAAAGGCAAAACCAAAAAAGTAACCTTTTTGGAAAAGTATCCAATGGTTAGTGTGGTTACAAGGTCACAGGGCATGGCCGTTCCATCCCCAGTCCCTATAGAAAAGGAGAATATAAGAAATGGATCCTTTGATCATCCTGTAGGAGAGGTAATTGAGTCTCAAGAGGGGGTGTCTGAAGATCACTCCTCGGATCAACCAAGACTGCCTATCCCTACAATTAATCCGCAAATTCAACCAGGGATAACACCCTTTCCAGAACGCTTAAAAGCTATACGGTCCACACGGGTTACTCCAATTACTACCAATAAGTCAAATTTTGATTTATGGGAAACATTGGAAGAGTGTAAAGTCTCGATGAGCTTACCTACATTAGCAGAAATCTCTCCTTTATGTAGGAAGCAATTATATCATCGCCTAGTGAGACGTAGATCAAGAAGAAGCAAGAATGTATCTATAGGACATGAACCCGAACCCAGGGTACAAGTCGTAGACATGTTCATGAATTCTGAGGCCCCCATAATAACGGTCGAGATAGGACACCATTCTGTGACTGGTGTGCAATTAGATGGTGGGGCTGCTGTAAGTCTGATGACTGAGCAAACCATGGAGGAATTAGGCCTTAAGAACTTGGAATCGACTAATATCATTTTACGAGTGGCCGATCAACGGAGGGTGAAACCCATAGGGGTATTACAAGGTGTCAAGACGATAGTAGCAGGACTAGAGTTCCAAGTGAGCTACCTAGTTGTCCGCCCACATGTCTATGGGGCGTCTTTTCCCATATTAATGGGTAGACCATGGCTACTACAAGCTCGATGTGTGCAAAGTTGGCACAAGGGAGTGATTACTATAGGCCCTCGCTCAGATAGAGTACAGTTGAGGGTAGTCTCGAAGGAGTTCTTGCGGGAGTTTAACAAGCCTCACTCAAGTGAGACAGGGACTTCCGATTATGGCAAAGATACCTCAAGCGAGGTTGAAGAGGTACAAAACCGATTTGCATTAGATAAGGATAAATATGCACGGTTCCTTCATAATGGCTACCAAATGCAGGTAGTAGATGCAAGCGCACCTATTACTCGGTCTAACCAGCAGGCAAATTTTGCCAAATATGCAGGTATGGGCGAATATGAGGTACATTATTCCTCTGGAAATGACTCGGATAATGACATTTCTGACTGGTTAACCTCCTTTGAGGGGTGTCTAGTAGATTGTTTATGTGTTGATATCGAGGAGGGAGAAGATATCACAGTAGGCAGAAACGAAACTGAGGTGACCAAGATGCAAGTCGTTGCATTACAAGCACAACTCGAACAAGAACGCCTGTTGAATGATCAGTCAATCAAGGACTTGTTAGAGAAGCTTGCATATATAGAAATTGACAAAGGAAAAGCTCAATTAGAGGCTCGACAGAATAAAGAGCTAGCTCGCAACATAGACAAATATCATAGGGAGGAGATAATGCTCCTGGATGAAGCTCTTAACGAGAAGAATGTAATCATTTTTCAATGTCGTCAAGAGGTAGAGGCCAATAAAGGCTATACTCGAGCACTCCTGGATGAGATAGAGCGGTATAAAGAGAAGGAATTAGAGAGGTTGGTTCAACAAAGGGTGCGAGGACAAATACCGGTTCAGGACATGGGAGTTCAGACTATACCCATGGATATCAAAGATCCATTATGTCCTGAGTTTATGGAACAATCAAGAATGCTCATAGGAAACCGACATAGTCAACAATTACAGGAAATGCGAGGTTACTTTAAGCAAGAGTTAGCTATGGCAGAAGAAGGAATACAAGTTTCACCCCCCTATAATTTAGCTTATATAGGTGGGGATTTTTCGGGACTCGATGAGGTGATAGACTCCCCCATGACTAGCGAAGACTTAGTTGCGTATAAGGGAGAAGTAAAACCTGTAAAAGCAAGCGTCATCCATGAAGAACTCAGTACGGAAAGTGATGATGATGACAACATGTCCGTGGACGGGTCTCCAGGTGAAGAGGTGGTTTTGAATGCCTTTATGGTGCAAATTAGTGTACCTGAGGGTGATACCACGAATACTGACGAACTTGCAATTGTACCTTATATACCGGTGAGTCATGTTAGTGCGAAATCTTCTGAGGAGGATGTGGGAGAGCGGAAAACGACTCCTCGGTACTTAGAAAATGTGACCTTTCGAGTGGATAAACACCCGCCTATACGGGCTAAATCACGTCGACAGTCCTCATTTGTTCCAAATGATGAAGGAGCGACACTACTCTGGGAGGTTGCAGAAGGTAAAACCTTAACTCTAGGTAGTCACCTCGAGGGCACTTCATTAGCCCGGATGCAAGAGGTACTTCGCAAATATCAGAATGTTTTTGCATGGTCCTATAAAGACTTGAGAGGCGTGAAACCAGAGATCTGTCGACATTATATTGATTTGGAGACTAGTACTAAACCAGTTTGCCAACGCCAACGCCGCACCAATCCTGTTTATGCAGAGTTGGTCAAGGCGGAGATTACAAAATTGTTAGATGCTGAATTTATTTACCCTGTTGCTTATAGCGAGTGGGTATCTCCGATAGTCATTGTCCCTAAGAAGAACCGCAAAATCCGTATTTGTGTGGATTATCGGAAGCTAAATAGTAGCACTAAGAAGGATCATTTTCCACTTCCCTTTACGGATCAAGTACTTGATCGAGTAGCTGGACATAAATTATATTCCTTCTTGGATGGGTTCAGTGGGTATAATCAGATTCAAATACACCCTGATGATCAATCCAAAACTACTTTTACGACGGAGTGGGGCACTTTTGCTTATCGTGTGATGCCATTTGGGCTTTGCAACGCGCCTGCCACATTTCAACGTGTGATGATCGCAGCATTCCAAGAGTTTCTCCAAAAGTGGATGGAGATTTTCTTGGATGACTTTTCTGTACAAGGAGATGAGGAAGACATGCCTGATAAGCTGACTCAAGTGTTCGAGCGATGCTTAGAGATGGGCATTTCCTTAAATCCTGAAAAGTGTGTTTTTGGGATTAAGAAAGGGGTGTTGCTAGGCCACGTAGTTTCATCGGATGGAGTGACAGTGGACGAGAGCAAGGTGAGCAAGATACGGGATCTCCCTGCTCCTCAAAATTTGAGGCAGTTGCGTGGATTTCTTGGTCATGCTAACTACTATCGTCGGTTTATTCTCAATTTTGCAACTGTGGTCCACCCTCTAACTTACCTGCTAAGGAAAGAGGTGTCTTATGTGTGGACCAATGAATGCCAAGTTGCTTTTGAGGATATTAAGGGACGATTAGTGGAAGCACCGATTTTAATACCTCCAGATTGGTCTAAACCCTTCCATATTCATGCGGATGCATCACACACTGCAGTGGGGGCTGTCCTTTGTCAGGAAGATGACAAGAAAGTGGATCACCCAATCTATTATGCTAGCCGAAATCTTAGTGATCCGGAGCGAAATTACACAACTACAGAGAAGGAGTGCTTATCTATGGTATTCTCGGTGGATAAGTTCCGGCATTATTTGCTGGGCACCACATTTATCATCTATGTAGATCATCAAGCCCTAAAGTATCTGATAAATAAAATCGAGATATCTGGACGGGTGATCCGATGGATGCTATTATTTCAAGAATTTGATTTTGAGGTAGTAACTAAACCTGGCAAGTCCCATGTCCTGGCCGATCATTTATCTCGATTATTGACGGAGGATACTGAAGAGGGTGTGGATGACGAGTTGCCTGATGCGGCATTATTTTTGGTTGAATCCACCCTCCCTTGGTATGCGGATATTGCTAATTTTCTAAGTACGGCTTCATATCCAAAGGGTGCCACTAAGCATGAAAAGAAGAAGATCTTATTGCAAGTCCGTCATTATACCCTACTGGGAGGGTATTTGTATCGCTACTTTCCACGCGAGGGAGTTTATCGACGATGTGTACGTGAGGATGAGGTGACCACTATTTTGCATGCGATGCATGATGAACCATGCGGAGGACATTTTGCGGGGGACTTGACTGCCCGCAAGGTGTTACTAGCCGGTTACTGGTGGCCAACGGTCTACAAAGATTCCTTTGCCTATTGTAAGCGTTGTGATAAATGTCAACGTGTTGGCCGACCTACACCACAATTTGCGACTCCTCTTACACCTATTTTGGCATTACAACCATTTGAGAAGTGGGGTATTGATTTTGTGGGTCCAATAGATCCACCCACACGTCATCGTTCTAACAAATATATATTAGTATGTACTGATTATGTTACTAAATGGGTGGAAGCTAAACCTCTAAAAATGGATCGCGCATTGGATGTAGCTAAATTTTTATATGAAAATATTATCACCAGATTTGGATGCCCATTAGAGTTGGTAAGCGATCGGGGGTCTCATTTTCTAAATGAGACCATTCAAGAATTAACGGACCTATATAAGATTAAGCATCGCAAATCTACGCCTTATTATCCACGTGCAAATGGTCAAGTGGAGGTAACTAACCGAATTTTAGGCATTATTCTTACCAAAACCGTCTCTGAGAATCGGAGGGATTGGGATGAACGCCTATTTGAGGCTTTATGGGCATATCGTACGACCTTTAAGGTAACTACGCAAAATACGCCATTCACACTAGTATATGGAACCGAAGCTATCTTTCCAATCGAGAAGGAGATACCAACGTTACGCGTTGCCCTTGAATCCCGTCTGGGTGACAAAGAATCTCTGGAAGCGCGGTTACTAGCATTAGTTAAGTTGGATGAGATGCGGTTGTTTGCCTTGCAAAGCCTAGAGGCAATGCAACATCGACGAAAAGCGTGGCATGATCGCCATATCAAAGTACGTCAATTTAAAAAGGGCGAAAAAGTGTTAGTGTATGATAACCGTTATTATAAATTCCCTGGGAAACTTAAAATTCGTTGGTTAGGGCCATTTAAAGTGTTAGAGGTGTTTGATAATGGGTCGTTGACCATCCAAGATCTGGAAGAGACTGTAACACCTTTTAGGGTTAATGGGTTACGGGTTAAACAATACTTCTCCTAGTTTGGAAGTACATTTGATGTTTTTTTAGTTAATTAGTCATTTGAATGCATGGGTAAATCAGCTTTTCCTTACAAGTAGTGGGTGGCTTTTGGTGGTTGGTCGTTCCAGGTGGTAGGGCTTTTCCATCGGTGCCATATTTTCGCGTTGTTTCATCATCGATATTCAATTATTCTTGCTTATTTATCATTCAGGTGAGATGGCTCTCTCCCATAGCGAGTTATTTCATCTGTTTCATCCTTTTATTGTTGGGTTGGGATGGGAGCTCATGCTAGATCTAGTGACCAAGGACTGTGGGGGTGAGGAGAGTGAGTGGCTAGTACGCTGGCTCACTGCTGGCGAGTCTTTGACCTTAGATGAGGCCGACTACACTAGGTTTATACAGGCATTGGCCATTGTAGGTCCCGATATTCTAGGATTAGGCGAGGACACTGTATCTGAGTCCTCTTTCCATCCATCAGAGGCAGAGGTAGAGATTGATTTTTTAGATGAGGAGGATGAGGATGCGGGGCTTGGCTACGGCCTCCCCCATGGGCTATTTCGGGTGTTGCTCCCTAGAGAGCAAGTGAACGTTGAGGCGGTAGCTGCGTATAATCGCGCACAGCCTTACGGCGGGGATCAGCCGGAGGTGCTTCCATTTGGACTGGTTGACGCTCCAGACGAGTTCCAGTCTCTACTGCTTGATCATAGGAGCAGTAGAGAGGGGGGGTTGTAGAAAGTAGCTTAGGTTTATTATTATTATTAGCATTTAAAAAAAAAAAAAAAAAAAAAAAAAAAAAAAAAAAAAAAAAAAATTTTTTTTGTTTTTAAAATTAAAAATAAAAAAAAAATAAAAAAAATAATA
>JAODKW010035537.1:0-12749 GCA_027576515.1 Dryopteris marginalis
TTTTTTCAGAGCCAGTTATGACCATTCCTTGATTTGTGTATTTGAGCTCTTGATGATCGACCATGTTAAAGTCACCCACTATAACAAATGGGCTTGTAATATTTTAAAGTGATCTCCAAATGCTTTATCTGTCTTTGGCTCTCCCATGGGAATATCCGTTAGAAATTGTCCTCCTCCCCTTTGGTGGAAGGTGAAGTTCTAGTGGTGGTGGGAGGAGATTGTGTCCAGTCTATCTTGCAAGGTAGCAAAACCTATTTTTACTTCCTATAGGCAAATGATATCTGCATGAGGATGCTTCTACTAAAGACAATGTCTTATAGTTTGAGCTTTTAGGGGATCTATTAACCCCTTGACAATAAGTGAGGCTATCTTCATTTTTTGAAGCTTTGTTTATTTTTTCTCTTCTAGTCACTATTAATCTCTTTGTTAGGGGATTTATCCACATGCTCATGGGTTTGTTTGTTATCCTTTATTATCTCCATAGGAGATATTGGTTTTGTCTAGTTTTCTAAAGGTGTGGCTTTCACCACTTCACTCTCTATTTGATCCAGGGCATTTACTTCAGCTTCTAGTTGTGATTTCTATTTGGCATCTTGCTGGTGTGATCTCCATGCAACTTATTTTTGTGCACCTCGCTGAGTAGCTTGGCTCAATGTCTCTGTTGTGTGATTGTCCTCCTCCATGGACTGAAGCAAGAAGAATTAGTTGTTTACTATTTTCTTTTGTTCTTGGGTTTTTTTTGGGGCTGTGGAGTAGGGACATTTTCTCTTTGTTGATGTTGTTGGATTTTATTGGAGGTTGTTTATTTGTATCTTGTACTCCTTGTGCAGAAGGGGGGGAAGGTGTAAGGGGTCTGCCCATGCTTGCTGGGACAAGCTTTGATGAGGTGATATAGGGCTCCATAGTGATAGTAGGAGTTGGGGAGGTGTTTGTAGATGTAGGATTTCTTGAGGGTGACTCCATCATCCCTTTTGAGCTCAAAAAATTGGGGGAAAGGACCATTGATGTCCATCTCTACAAGTACCTAAGGGTGCCACCTTGGATTGTAATCTGGAGCTTGTATTGTACCCAAAACTCTACCTAGGGGCATCTGTTTTAGATTCCTTTGTAGAGTATATATGTACTAAAATCTTAATATTCTACTTGACATATGAGAATAAGCATCTAATTGTTATTGTACAACTCTTGATGTGACTAATAAATGAAAACACATAATATAGAAAAGATAAAACCGTATACCACAAAAAAATAAGAAAAAAGAGAGCCCGCAGCTCTATCAGGGATTGCCTTAAGCTACAAGATCCTAAGCTATCTGCTCATGCTTCTTGTAACCCCTCCAATGGTTATGAATCAACCTTTTTATAGCTATAAAATGGATAATGTCTTGCTGACATCATCATATACCTACCTTGTTAGGTAAACTCCTGGTAACTAGCATAGACCAGCTATCATGCCTTTGTCAGGTGAACTCTGGTACCTGATGCCATCAGGTAAATCCTTTGCACACTTCCATTCTTCTCCCTTTTTTTTTTTGACTTGCTGTATAATCTTTGTGAGCCAATTCAAAGGCTTGCCTTTCTTGCTCGTACCCATAGCTCCAATGAGTAGGGCAAGCATGCATCTTTGTACATCCTTCATAGTCTCTTGCCTCTCATCCAGCAGAATGCATTGTTCCCCCCATCAAGCATAGCTATAAGGCACACCTTCATCAATTCAACGCAGTGTTTTGTTGTAGCAATACATCCATCTTGCAAGGGGGATTAATGGTGCACCCTTGATTCCATCAATATTTCAGCTTTTTCTTTCTCAATTGTGGTGGCTTTATGCTTGTACTGCATTGTGTTGATAGCCACAATGTTAAGTTGTAGTATACTATTGCAATGGCCCATCAATTTTTTAAAAAGACCTATCCATCTTTCAAATATGGAATGTACATTTATCATCAAATCTTTGAGTTGCAACGGAGTCAGCTTTTGTTCAGCCATGTCTTTGTCCACGGAGCTAAACATTGCTTCCATAAGGTCATACTTGTTACCATATGGTAGTGATGTGTGTGAACACATCACTACCATATTATGGTAGTGATGTGTGTGAACACACTTAGGACTTTTGGGGCACTTTTTCCCTCTTTAGGAGGTTTTTTCCCCCGTGCATTGTACATACGCCCATCACTCTAGGGCTACCTTATCTTTGTACTTGCACACTAAGTAATACTACTTTTGTGCTGTGTGCTTTTGAGCTTCTTCTTCTCCAAGCTTTGTGTTTTCCCAAACCCTAAACCTAACAAAATGTGGTTATGTTTTATTAGTCTTAGCAATTTATCATTCATTTTTTATATTATATTATGGTCTACAATTTCATTCTTCATAAATCTCATTATTGGTATGTGATCTCTAACCAACAAAGTGGCCCTTGTCAAGGTTTACCAGAGGAGCTAGGCCCCCAAGCATGAATCATTAACTATCATAATGAGGCCTACTATATCCTCAAAAAAATTAGATTATCCATCACCAACTACTTCCATTTTTATACCCACATTAGCTAATACCAACTAATGTATTCTTGTACCATTACTAATTTAGCCTTATAATTTTTATTATTGATATGTGAGTCCTATCAGCAAGTAGAGAGCCCACTGTCATTTTGTACCAATCCTTATAATTTCATTATATCTATGTGAACCCTAATCGGTAGAGATCCCATTGTTAGGTTTGACTAGAGGAGCAAGGCCCCTAAGAATGACTCATTAACTATCATACTAAAGTTTATTAGAACAATCAAATAGTGCAATACATTATTCATCACTAGATTCTACCAAATTTATTATCACATTAGCTAATACAAGCTTATACATAAACAATGCACCTAAGAAGAAGAAGGCTCTTCTTCAGTATCCAGTGGTAGAAACATTGCCAGATGCAACACACACAAGAGCTAAATGAAAGAGATATATCTCTACTCACCATGAGAATTCCTCCATTATATAGGGTGAAGCTTGGAGAAGCCACAACATGTCTTCTCAGAGACAAGCCCGATCAGTTTCATCACCGTAACTATCACTCACTGCAACCATACTATATCAGGCAAGCTTCCAAAATGGCGCTCATTGGCATCTGCAGATACTATCTTTCCCAAGATTCCAAGTATCCCTCTTAGTGAATAAAAATGCCAAAGTAGACCATTAAAGCAAAATGTATCAAATGCCCCATCACTAGATAGGCACAAATCCCATTCACACCACATGTCCACTATGCCATCAATACCACCCTAGTGTGTATTCCCACATAGAGAGTCAAATATTATCCTTAATCAAGGGATTCAATATTAGTAGATGTTCCCACACCAAAGATCATAGTATTTGTTTTATTTTTTAAGGACTATGTCGTTGGTGGATATTCCCGCTAATAGAGTCCCCAAAGCTATATCAGCTTCACATTATCCATTAATCCAGTTCAACAAAACCTCACAGGGTGGTATGAACCACACATTCCAAAGCCAAGTCACCAATAAATCAATTGGTCAGCCCCAAAATATTGGAGAATACTGTGTGTGTGTGTGTGTTCATCGTTAAAATCCTAACCCTAAAACCAACAACACTTTTTCAATTGCATAACTTTAGATCTTGCTTAGGAAAGAGTCTGGTAAGAAAGTTTGAATGCATAGGCACATTAGATGATTTAAAAAAAAATTATTGGGAGGTTCATCCACATGGATTTCAAAATCCTCATCAACAATGAACACTACCTATTTGGATTGGAAGATTTCATAAGATGGCTATCCCTTGCCATGAATTTTTTTCAAATTCTTCAAAATAAATTGTAGGGGTATTAAGTTAATTAAAATATTTTGGAAATATGAAAATAATCCTTGGCTCCAAATCACTTAAAGCTGTTAAGAGAGAGTTGAGACTCTCAAACTCGTTTGCAAGGCCGTATGACATCAATTATGACATCGATTAAGGCATATATGATTCACATATGAGAAAGGATGATAGAAAAAGGATTAAATATTCTTGCTAAACTTCCATACTGGGGCATGTGAATATCTTGGACCCTAACATATGTTGACAAATTGGATGCAAAGTTGGGCTATTGTATCAGATAGCCCAAATGAGAGTCAAAATTTATCCTTTATCAACAGATTAAATATTAGTATATGTTCCCACACCAAAAACCAACAACACTTTTTCAATTGTATAACTTTAGATCTTGCTTAGGAAAGAGGCTGGTTAGATAGTTTGAATGCATAGGACATGGCACATAAGATGATTTTGAAAAAAAATTATTGGGAGGCTCATGCACATGGAAAGAACTACCTGACTCATGACTTGGAATTATTAGCCGTCATCCACGCCCTAAAGTTGTGGAGACATTATCTACTAGGATGCAAATTTCAATTGATCACAGATCACCAGTGCTTGAAGTGGAAACGCTAAAATGAGTTAGCAAAAATGGGTATAATTTCTACATGAATTTGGCTTTGACATTCTTTACATGCCAGGGGAGGACAATGTAGCTGCAGATTCCCTCAGTTCCTTAATGTCATTTCAATTCCATACAGCCCTATTATCTCTATGATGAAGGAAGCTTCAACCAAGTATGTAGAGTATCAAAATCTATTAGCTCTTGTCTTAGCAAGAGAAACTCACGGGATACCACATCCCTCAATTGTGAATTTTTCATGCAATGACAGATGCCTCTACTATAGGGAAAGGCTATGTATTCCAAAGGGTCCAAGCTTAAAGAGAGCAATCTTGTATGAAGCTCCTGATAGCCCCACTTTAGGACATCCAGGCTATGCCAAGAAGCTAAATGACATCAGGAAAAGCTATCATTGGGTAGGTTTGAAGGGCGACATTCTTCGCTATGTCTGGCAATGTCTATCATGAAAAAGAATCAAGGCTGAGAGAGTAAAGATGCTACGTAAGCTCCAACCATTGGACATTCCACAGATGAAGTGGGACTATATAAGGATGGATTTCATTACAGTATTATCAAACACTTAAGGTGGATACAATTCCATCATGGTAGTAGTGGATATGCTCACAAAGGTATCTCACCATAGAGTCTGTAAAAGCAACTTATGCAGCTTTAGATATTGCCCGATTTTTTGTCTTGGAGATTTTTAGACTTCATGGGCTACCCAAACGGATTGTGAGTGACCCTTACGCGAAGTTTAATTCAAAATTCTGGACTTCATTATTTTAGGCTATCAACACTCAATTATGCTTTAGTACAACTTATCACCCCCAGTATGATGGGCAAACTGAGAGAGTAAATCAAGTGGTTGAAGACATACTAAGAGCTTACTATAGCCGAGAACCTAAAAGATGGATACAGTAGTGGATATGCTTATAAAGGTATCTCACCTTATCCCTATAAAAGTAACTTATACAGCTTCGGATATTTCTTGAATTTTTGTCAAAAGAAGATTTTTAAACTTCATGGGCTACCCAAACGAACTATGAGTGACCGTGATGCAAAGTTCACTTCAAAATTTTGGACTTCATTACTTCAGGCTATCAACACTCGGCTATGCTTTAGTATAGCTTATCACCCCTAGTATAGCCCCTTTTTCACCTAATTATCATACCTAATCTTGTGATTTACATACTTTCTCTTATACTCATTCATAATTAAGCAAAGATTAGGATAAGATTAGCATATGTATGCTTGTTTAACCTTGACCTCTTCATTTTAAAGTACACAATCAAGAAAATCAACAAGAACATGATAATTCTAGTATGTTCTAATAAATTTTAAGCATGTTTTTCATCTTTCCTAGTGATATTGGTGATCCTAGAGAGAGAAAATTAGGCTTCTTAATATTTATGCATAAAAATTAATCTAAGCACATGAATTTTACAAGTTATATTATTAATTTAAGAATATCTAATTCATTAATCAAGATTAGCTTCAACCCACAAGTTATTTACGAAAACTAGTGATTTTTAGAGAGAGATAAATAGAAAAATACTTTGAATGATGGAATTTGATTAAGGAAAGCTCATTATAACTTAATAAAGGTCCAAGATCAGATTAGGAACCATCACCTCTCAAAAATGATAAATAAGTTTAGCAATATCACTAGAAAACTCTTAAAATTAGGACTTTCTAGAGAGATTATATAATTAAGGTCATTTAATAATTAAAGAGGATTATACAAAGGCTAGAACTACTTTAATATTACAAATAACAAAATTGGATTATTAATTGGTTTTGTAATTCTAGTGATAACTCTAGATTAAGACCTAAAATGGCCATTGTTTACCTTTTTCTAGAGAGATCATATAGCTAAGTTTGATGAATCATTGAAACCAATTATGAAGAAGTTAAAACCACTTTAAAATTTCATCTTATAAAATAATAATAGCAAGTGATTTTGTAATTCTAGTGATAACTCTAGATTAAGGCCTAAAAATATCAATTTTTACCTTTTTCTAGAGAGAGCATATAGGTAAACTTAATAAATCATTAAAATGTATTGGTAACAAGTTAAAAAAACTTTAAAATCTCATGTTATAAAGTTTTATTAGCAATTAGCTCTGTAATTCTAGTGATAACTCTAGATTAAGGCCTAAAATTATGATTTTTGACCTTTTTCTAGAGAGAGCATATAGCTAAGCTTAATCAATAATTAACAAGGATTGTACAGAGGTTAAAACCATTTTAAAATTTTAGATTATAAATTTGGATTAGAATTTGGTTTTGTAATTCTAGTGATAGCTCTAGATTAAGGCTTGAAATGATAATTTTTGACCTTTTTCTAGAGAGAGCATATAGCTAAGCTAAATGAATCATTAAAAGAGATTGTGCAAAGGTTAAAAACACTTTAAAATTTTAGATTATAAAATTTTATTAGAAGTTGCTTTTGTAATTCTAGTGATAACTCTAGATTAAGGCCTAAAATGACAATTTTGGACTTTTTTCTAGAGAGAGCATATAGATAAGCTTCATCAATCATTAAAAGGGATTTTGAAGAGGTTAAATACACTTTAAAATTTCAGATTCTAAAGTTGGATTAGCAATGGATTCTGTAATTCTAGTGATAACTCTCGATTAAGGCCCAAAATGATCGTTTTTTACCTTTTTCTAGATAGAGCATATAGCTACTAAGCTTAATAAATAATTAAAATTGATTGTGAAGAGGTTAAAAACACTTTAAAATTTCATATTATAAAGTTGTATTAGCATTTGGGTTTGTAATTCTAGTGATAACTCTAGATTAAGGCTTAAAATGATCATTTTTGACATTTTTCTAGAGAGCATATAGCTTAGCTAAATCAATCATTAAAAGGGATTATGCAAATAATAAAATCGCTTTAAAATTTTAAATTATAAAGTTGTATTAGCAATTGATTTTGTAATTCTAGTGATAACTCTAGATTAAGGCCTAAAATGACCATTTTGACCTTTTTCTACAGAGAGCATATAGCTAAGCTAAATGAATCATTAAAAAATATTTTGCAGAGGTTAAAATACTTCAAATTTTTAGATTATAAAATTTTATTAGCAATTGGTTCTGTAATTCTAGTGATAACTCTAGATTAAGGCCTAAATTGACCATTTTTTACCTTTTTCTAGAGAGGGCATGTAGCTAAGCTTAATCAACATTAAAAGAAATTTTTAAGAGGTTGAAAAAACTTTACAATTTTATATTATAAAGTTGGATTAGCAATGGGTGTTGAAGTTTTAGTGATAACTCTAGCTTTAAGGCCTAAAATGATCGTTTTTGACCTTTTTCTAGAGAGAGCATATAGCTAAGCTTAAACAATCTTTAAAAGGGATTGCACAGAGATTAATAACACTTTAAAATTTTAGATTATAAAGTTCAATTCGCATTTGGTTTTGTAATTCTAGTGTTAACTAGTGTATGAACCTTAACTAGCATAGAGCCCAACTGTTAAGTTTTACCAACAGAGACATGACCCCTATATTTATCAAAGTGAGGCCTACTATGGCACCAAAAAAAGAAGACAGCTCAATACAATATCTAGCCCAAGCTTCTACAATAATCAACAACACAGGGATAGATCATTAGATTAATCTATCTCAAAGCATATTCCCACTATAACCAATTTCATTCTCAGTAATAAGTTTTTTACAAAGTTTCAAAATCACACCAACCATAAAAGAGATTTATTTTATATGTTGATTTAACCAAATGTGGTTATGTTTTATAAGTCTTAGCAATTTATCAATTATGTTATACACTTTCATTCCTCATAAATCTCATTATTGGTATGTGATCACTAACCAACAAAGTGCCCCTTGTCAAGGTTTACTAGAGGAGCCCAGCCCCCAAACATGAATCATTAACTATCATAATGAAGCCTACTATAGCCTCAGAAAAAATAGATTAACCATCACCAACTACTTCCATTTTTATCATCACATTAGCTAATACCAATTAATGTACTCTTGTAGTACCATTACTGATTTAGCCTTATAATTTTTACTATTTGTATGTGAGTCCTAACACGTAGAGAGCCTGCTGTCAATTTGTACCAATCCTTATAATTTTCATTATATCTATGTGAACCCTAACCAGTAGAGATCCCATTGTTAGGTTTGACCAGAGGAGCGAGGTCCCTAAGAAAGACTCATTAACTATCATACTACAGTGTTGAGCTATTTCCCACCCACCTTACCTTATGCGGGGGAGATGGTGCGGGAAACAGGTCGACCGCTTTTCTCCTCTCGTCATCCCTTTCATCGGCGGTCTACGAGAGTTGAAGAGAGTTGGGGGATTCTTGGCTATGGCTATATGAAAATTATTGGGAGGTTCATCCACATGGATTTCAAAATCCTCAGCAACAATGAACACTACCTATTTGGATTGGAATATTTCATAAGATGGCTATCCCTTGCCATGAATTTTTTTCAAATTCTTCAAAATAAATTGCAGGGGTATTAAGTTATAATCAAGATCTTTTGGAAATATGAAAATAATCCTTGGCTCCAAATCACTTAAAGCTGTTAAGAGAGAGTTGAGACTCTAAAACTCGTTTGCAAAGCTGTATGACATCAATTAAGGCATATATGATTCACATATGAGAAAATAATCTTGCTAAACTTCCATACTGGGGCATGTGATTATCTTGGACCCCAACATATGTTGACAAATTTGATGCAAAGTTGGGCTATTGCGTGAAATAGCCCAAATGAGAAGAAGATTATACCTACCATCCCCTCCCGAGGTAGATCCCAATTTTCATACATAGCTTAATGAGTGGTAAAAAGTGCAATGAGTGGTAAAGTGCCTGTGAATCAATGTATTGGTGCTTTGGTTTTTACATAACCGTACCCATTTTCAAGTTTTCCAGATCATTAGTATGCGTTTAAAAGATCACTTACATACAGAGTGTTGAGAAAGTTTGTTAGTTTTTTAATAGTAGTGCTTTGGTCGCGATGCGCTGGTCTGTTTATGGAAGGTTAGTTTATTTTTTTAAAAGATTATAATCGTAGTGCTTTGGTTTTCTGTTTATTTTTCCTTGGACCAAATAGCAATGGTGGCTTGATGATTGTAATGAATTTTGAAAGACCCAAGCTGAAGCATAATTGATTTAACCCTCCGCTCTCACCATAGAACCTTGTTATATGCTCGCCTTTCTACCAAGTTTAGAGGCTCGCAGAGGGCTTTTCATCAGGCTCGCAAAGGCTACACCGTCGAAAACCCTTCCTAGCATATGTTCATGGTGGGTCACCACATCATCCCCACACCGCTGGTGTCTCAACGCGGTGTGTGTATTCAATACGGTTACAAGCAAGTGAAGAGTGAAAAAAAGAAAGGAGGTGAGGCCTGCGAGAGATACCAGAATTATTAACTCATTAATTGATTAAAAAACATTTCCTTACAAGTGGGATTTTTCTATTGCCCTTATATCAAAAGGGTTTATACACATGTAGTGAGGGATGGAGATAGATAGAAAAGATGCACCATCGATCCCGCCAGCGGCTTAGAAAACGCCATACTTCTTCTTCTGCAACACACAGACACAGATCGGATCGGATCAGATCACATGATATTATTTACCAATTAAAAAATGACAGTGCTAAAATCAAGATGAAAAGGCATACCCTGCGTCCTCCCTTGCCCTCGCCATCACTCTCGCTGCTGCTACTGCTGGAGCCGTCCTTGCCGCCCTGCTCTTTGGGCTTGCCGCCTTTCACCTTGTTCTTGATCTTGTCGAGCGCACCTTGGGGCGGCTGCGCTTGGCCTTGGCCTTGGAAGCCGGCCGGAGTTGCGTCGTAGCCAGGCGCCGTTGCCTGCGCGTGAGGAGCTGTGGCCTCACCCTCCTTCTTATGCCCGCCCAAGTGCAGCTTCTCCCCCATCTTGTCTGCAAAGTTCGCCATCTGTGTGTGTGTGTGTGTGTTGCGTGTATTGTGTTGGTGATTGTTTTAATGTTACAGCTTAGAGCCTAGCTCTTTATACTCTGCAGCTGCTTGCCCTCAGTACGACACGTGTTGCATAGACGTGTCAAGAAACAGAGGGAACGCTACTGATATTCATTTTTGACGGGTGCCCGAATTTGCTCCTCTCAAAACGAGGCCTCAAATACCATAAAACTTTGAATGCCATGACAGAGTCGACCTGTAAGGAAATGGCTCATTCTCAATTTCTTTTTCCTCCCCAATCACCCTGTTCTTTACTAAACACTCCACGAGACCTTCCTGCCCCCTCCCGATTGCAACTCTTTCGGATGCCGCGAACCACGTAAAGAGCCCTCTACTCAATAGGTCTCCATCCCCAACAGTCTATAACATGGCCTTGCCTTGGTGTCCTAAAATACACCACCATCCTCCTTGGATAAGAAAGGCAGCAAGACTTGGCGGCGTGACATCTAGGATGTTCTTCTTCACATTCTTGGTTTTCACTAGTCCAAAAGTTCAAGTTAATCGTCCCGCGAGTCCACCAAGAGATATAACGAACAAAATAAGGGGTCTATAATTAGGTAGACTTACATAAAATTTTATATACATAAGGGATTTTTTTAATTCAAAAAGGTGAAATTTTTCATACATAAGGGCTAATGTTTTGTTTCTACAAAAAGTTACACATACGGGGTACATACAATACTTGAAAATTTAAAGATAAAATATTATTTAAATATCTCTTGTTCGCACGTCTTATATGTGATTCCTACATAGTGTACGTCTCGACAATGACAAAGGTATTGCCATCAAAGATAGTATACACGCTTGGACATGAAACGGTGGTACTTTAATTCAGCCATCTATGGTCTCCATCCATTGAACTAGAAAAAGTCTTGTCTAATGTGGGTAACTCTTCTCATAAAGAATTCTTGGTTGTTCATAAAGCCCACGTATTTAAGATACACTACCTCATTTTCATAATATAGAAGCGAGGATATCATTAAATTATTATTTTCTTGTTTATTTAGTAAAGAAGCCGTTTCAATGGAGTAGATTTTTTTTCACCTTTGTTTTGAGAACAAATCTAACATGAAAACAGGTATCTTTGTAGGTTGCTCATCCTACGAGTGGAATTCCCGTAACGCTCAAATAGGGTACTCCTAGTATTCAAATAAAGAGGTAAACTTCTTATTGCTAGAGAACAGTGATATAGCTAAGTGGAGTAAGAACTAACACACATTGACCATAGAGTAAAAATAATCCTTCTCAATCCAAAGAACTCTACTCGGTTAGTGCTCGAAGGCTTATTTCGTTAAGGAGAATAGCTTTGAAGATGCCAATCTACCCATTTTTGTACTATTCTTCTCAACACACTCAGAATCTAATCGTAAGCTTGTAATGAGTTAATGGAGCCCATAGCTAAGCGGAGTAAGAACTAACACACATTGACCATAGAATAAAAATAATCATTTTCAATCCAAAGAAATCTTCTCGATTAGTACTTGAAAGCTTATTTCGTTAAGGAGAATATCTTTGAAGATGCCAATATACCCATTTTTGTACTATTCTTCTCAACACACCCATAGCCAGGCATTTGTTTACTGCCCACTTAATAGCTCAATCACTCAATATCTCTTGAAATGGATTCACATCCACATACTACCATTTACCCAAGCAAGTGTTTTGTCTACTTATTTACAAGAATTACATGCATGAATGTTTTCCCACATGAATTTCCCTACACCTTTTACAAAACAAAAGAGAACTACTAGTACTCAATCCATTGATGCATGAAAGCAATGCATTGCAAGAAACCACAAGTTAATCTATTGATTCACTCAAGCAATCAATCATTGTTTTCACTGAAGCCTTAAGAAAAATACACACACACACACACACACACAAGTATTTAATAGATAAGCTAAAGAGAAATATGGGCTTCACAAAGCTATTGCTAATAGTCACACATTAAACCAATAATGTTGATCTAATTAGCATAACATAAAAGGGAATGAGAGCAAAGAGTCTTAAGAAGTTTGTGGAGATCTAGAGGCGCTCACAAGGTATCTAACTAACCCTTCACACTTAGGTTTTCATATGGTGAGACATTAAATTAATTCAAGATTGAACATATTATCCTTCATATGCTGCACACATTGATGTCATGAAATTGGGTGTGGTGGACTCTAGACCTAGCCCACTTCCCTACCTCACTAAATAAGACTGGGAGAAAAAAAACTAATGACTCACACAATAACTCATTAGCAAGAACGCCACAACTCCGCACTTGGTTTGGGTTAGTGCTAGCATAAGAGAGAGAGAGAGAGAGAGAGAGAGAGAGAGAGAGAGAGAGAGAGAGAGAGAGAGAGAGAG
>JAODKW010036647.1:0-12738 GCA_027576515.1 Dryopteris marginalis
TGGGTCCTTGAGCTCCTTGCTTTTCTACAAGGGTCTTAGGCTATCCAATGTAAAAACACCATAACAAAAAAGAGAGACAACTCGAAAAAAAACAACACAAAAAAAATAGCTTAAGCTAGGCAGGCGTATAGTAGATTTTTTTCTTTACTTGCAAATCAGCACAAAAGGATGTCTTCATGCTACATCTGTTCAAAGCACTTCAAAGCTTGCTCAACTTGACCTTCTTGGGCATATCCTGCAATCAGTGCATTCCAAAAGTCAACATCCAAAGAAAGCAACCCCTGAAGCACATGTCATTCCTTTAAAATAGCACTGCACTTGGGATACATGTTATGCCTTTAAAACAACACTACACTCAGGTTACAAATGCTCCTCAGCAAGTCAACAAGAAACGAGTAGGCCATGAAGAAAAACATGAAATTGCATAGATCTGATGGGAAGAAAAAATTCTTTACCAACTCTATGGCATATCCTCAATCCTCCTCTAGGTTGCCACCCTCGAGGGCGAGGATGGTTGAATCCATGTTCTCACACCATTCTCCGACGGAGGAGATCCTTTGGACAAGATTGTTGATTCTGTCAGAAAAAAAGAGCCCGCTCACATCATCGCCAGCCTTGCCCATGCCCTTTCTACATGCCATGCCTCAAGCATTGTCCCCATTGAGATATCAAGCCAGGGAAAGTTCTTTGGTATGTGCTAGCGGGGTCTGATGCTGAGGAGATTTTCCTGGCTGACTTTGGCCTTGCCAACTGCATTTATCGGGTATTGTCCCCACTGAGATATCATGCCAGGGAAAGTTCTTTGATATCGCCTAGCAGGGTCTGATGATGAGGAGGTTTTTCTGGTTGACTTTGGCCTTGCCACTTGCATCTACTGGGTAATAAAGAGCTGGATATGTACACAATGGTCTTCCTTGGGATTGGAAGTGTCTCCAAGAGAATTGTTGCTCAGCAGCTACTGTCTTCCTCTTCAAGTCCCATGAAATGACTATCAAGGCCCTTGGGGCGTAAACTTATTTGAACAAACAATCTCCTTTCTACCTGTTTAAGGCTTGAATCATGGCACATGCTTTCAAGCTACAGGCATAGGTTATTGAATCTCGAATGAGCCATCACGCCACATCTGTTCAGAGCTTGCTAAGCCTGAACTTCTTTTGCCTTCTAGGAGACAAAATTGCAAGAAGGCATCCCCTCAAGCACACGTCGTACCTTTGAATTAACACCGCACTACTTGGCATACAAGTCCACAAGAGCATTGTCTAAATAGCGTATCTTCATCCCTTTCTAGGCTAATCCTCTAATGTTCAGTTTTTAGGTTGACAGTATCTGTATCAATTAGGTCTATTTCAAAGGGACGCCTTCTCAGAATGATTGATAAAGCAAACAATTCTTTGTAGCATCATAATGTTTGGTGAAACCCAACTTAACTTTTGGCCAATATTGGGTAGCTTCCTGTAGATATAAATGCTTTGTGCATGACCTAGCCTCTTCCATGATTTAAACTTCTTTGTATTTTCTTGCATGGTGGTAGCTGCAAACACATTATCCCTAAGGACATAAGCTGACATCACTATTTTCTACTTGCACTGCCTATTTGGAGGCCCATCTCCCAGTCACATCTCCGCATTGGTGGCAAGCACCAGACCAAACTGCAAACTAATCAAGAGATGGCATCGCTTCCATTGCATATGCAACTCACCTATAGGACAAGTGCAGTGCTCTAAATTTGGCTTTACAAACGTATTTGTGCTCATACTTCCAAACCAAAAAGATGGCCATCCTCAACAACTCCTGTGCAACAATCTCGTCATGAATTTGGTTGGGTTTGTTGGTGGCTGCGAGCCAGAAGATTTTCAAGATGACATCGCATCTGCAGAGAGGGCCTACTAGGAGACATCATCCCGAGAAGGCATCCCGTCACGCATTTGAAAGAGCACCGCACTTGGCATACGAGTCCACAAGAGCATTGCCTAGCAGAGTATCAGTCTGCACAGCAACCCCCGCCTCACAATCTCGTCATGTTGTTTCCCCTTTTTAGTGGCTGAAATTGTGGGACACATGGAAGGATGCCCTCAAGTTGCATCAGTGTTGGAAGGAAATCTGACATGCCTGCTGAGTTTTAGGTATCCCCTTGGCCCTATCATGATCAATCAGTACCCCATATGGAAACAATTATGCTTGTGACAACATAGGATCAGCTGGCGAGAGAAACACAGGGATTGATGCGATATGATATTGTACGAGATTATGTGTGTCAAAAAGTTGTGGACATCATTGTATGCATGATGCCTAGAGTGTCTCGAAGCTCAGCCACACAACATGTATCCTCGTGTGCGAGAAGTGCCAGAATAGTCTAGTGCTAATTACACTCTTGGCATTGTAAAGCATATCCTACGAGTCCAATGCGAGGCAATACTTGTAGAAGAGGGCTGTTGAAGCACCTCTCGCACGTTCAAGAGCGCGAGACCGGAGTCACACAGAAGCCAGCAACCGTGTCTATGAGCAATCCTTGCAGTTCATCTTTGGCTATGCCTATGATGGCACAAGCTTTCAAAGTGCGAGTAAGGTTACTTCAATGGCCAAAGGCTCCACGTTGCATGTGCTCAGAACGCATGAAAGCATATCAAATCTGACCAGCATCGCTTCAATACATCACATGTTTGAACATAGTGGTCGTGCTGCTGAAGGGCAATGTTCACAGGTGAATGCGCTTGCAAAGGGGCCCTCTCTGTTGAGAACAAAATCGATTTAAAAATATAGAAAATGTGTGCCACGTGCGAAGAAATACTTGGCATAGCTAGAAATAGAGATAATTAGGGACCCTCCACCTGCCCTAACCAGTTTTTGGAAAGTAAGTTAGCCATTTCATTAACCGTCTCTGAAAAGTAATACTTAAATGCTTCTCTCTCTCTCTCTCTGACCAAGCATGAGAGTGGTGGAGATGGGCTCATAACCAGGATCAAAACCTCCTAAGAGAAGTGCCACGCTGCTTGAAGCTTACCGCCTTTTCAAAAGGTGGTGGGCTTGGCTATGTGTTCTTTGAACGCGCACCGCGAGGTTATAATATAGCCGGTCAAAGGTGTCCTCAGGGCACGCGGGGGGCCCTAGCCAGCTGGTTCAACGCCCGCCTGGGAAATCCAGGGGCTGAGCTCGAATCCAGCATAAAATAATAGCCCTCGAGGTCAATATCCATGAGGGCTCGGCGGCACTCGAGGTCAATATCCATGAGTGCCCATACGGGCCCCCCTGCGTCGTTTTTGGAATTATTTTTCTTCCCCTAATTTTTTTCTATGTCCACAAAGTACGTACTCTGCCTCTCCCCTGTTCTCTAAAGCAGTAAGTACCAATACCTGCATCAAATTAATTAACTCCAAAGTTTCATCAGATTATGAATTAACTGCGTATGATCCGAAGTTTCATTAATTAATTGCAGCTCGTCTATGCAAGAACCGAAGGCATGGCTGATATTCATGTGACAAGGCACTGAGATGATATATTAACATCCATGTGACAAGGCACTGCACTACTCAGCTAGCTCATACATCCATGTGATGTGTCAACATTCGCCATGCAATGACGTGAGTTGACGACATTATTGACTATATTGAGCAAGCTTCACTTGCTTCTGGTCGATAGATGAATCGATGACGTCTCGTATTTGTCTTACCCATCAACGAGTGCGTGCCGCCAAATTTAGAACCATAACCGGACCTAATGCATTTGACCATAACTGGAGACTCTCCCACAGCATTATGCCTTTGGGCCGGAAAAAGACACTCTTCTCTGTCCCCCAGAAGTTGCGGGACACAACATTAAAGGTTGAATATAAGAGCCTCAGCCCAGATTTAACTACTTTGAAACATCATCATAGCATGGATATAGCCTACCTGGACCAAGCAGCCATAATTAATTGCCATGTGTCAGCAATTAATCATAGCATGGATAGAGCCTACCTGGAGCAAGCAGCCTACTTTGAAACACCATCATAGCATGGATAGAGCCTACCTGGATCAGCTAAGAGAGTGTCAACAATTAATCAGCTGATGACGCATCTTCGGAGTCATCGCTAGGAGATGCACCTGCAGATTTGGGGCAACCCCCATTACGACATCCACCTCAACAAGTGCAACATTTTCTTCATGGGCCGGAGGCGGCGCCTCATTAATGAAGATCCTGATGAACATTAATGTTTGAAAGAAACAAAGGCAATATAACTGTTGCTGGCTGATTCGAGCTATATTCATGGGCAGTCCAATTTACATGAGACATGACATGAGGGAGCTATTTCTCATCCAAGATTGCCACCAATATTAGGTCTACATGCTATAACTTGAGCTTTGCAGGCTAGGTGTGCTTCTGCAGAGGACACAGACGCAATCTACATGAGTCATGCTGTTGAAACAGGGGATCTGGAGATCATCAGGCAGCTGTCACGCATGCATGTTACAATCGTTATTCAATAAGGGTCCCGGCCTGTAGATCAGATTATTTGGGCCTACACATTGTTCTGATGCTGCCACATTAAAAGCAGAGATAGGAAGCCTGGGCGAGTCGAAAACAGAACTGTTAGAGACGTCATATGTCATGTCAGTGATAACGTGAAGACCGTGCGTGACATCATGAGGTCCCTTGGCATGGCAGCCGCCATTGTGTCCTGGGCAAAGGGCTCCATTAAGAGTGAAGCTGGAAGTTATCTGTGGAATCCATGCATTGGGCTGCACCTTATATAACATGCAGGCGTTGTTGCAGTCTAGTGCATCGCTGAAACTAGGGCGGCGATGACTCAGATTGTCCGACCTGCATTGATTTATTATATATCGATCCCGGACCGCAGCTCCAAGCTGGTCAGATCACCACTGAGATCGGAGCACTCGGGCATTGCCTTCAGCAGCCCACAACCCCAGACCTGCACACACTCCGATCCGGCCACCACCTATTTATTATCTCGGCGCAGCACCGGCAAGCTCTCTAAGCAAGTGAGACCACATAAGCTTCAAAACACATCCTGAAATGTCAGCATACAAGCGCAAGCGCAAGACATTTTTGCTGCAGTAGCTCCTCAATAAAACGTGGGCTGTCATCACAGATCTGGCCTTTCCCACTGGATTTCATTGTGTCTGTAGCATGAGCATGACGTAGCTGTATCATGAGACCATCCGGCAAAGCCAACTCGTAATCTGGCTGAAACAGGGGAGCTTAATATAACAGAGCTGCCACGGTGTACGTAGAGCTGGTGGTCACAACCTTTTCCCACCTGGCCGTCCTCTCTCTCTCTCATCAGATTGTGAATTTTATCAAATGTTACTTATCTCTTAAAGTGTAGTAATCTTAAGATACACACAACAACAAAGTGAAGCAATCAACTATTTACATGGATTTGGGTCTTTGGTAGATATGCATGCTAGCTATGATGCTCTTGCAAGAGCGCCTGAGGTGCAACGAGAGACCAGAGAGCGAGCGAGATATATAGTTTTGACCTATTGCTTGATCCATGCCAATATGCTCATCTCTGATGATTCCATCTTCTCGTGTCGACTCGCCCATCCTCACGAGAACATGGATTTGTTACATGCGGAGGTCAAGGTGAGTGAGAATGGCTCTAGGAGGAAAGGTGTATAATCTCCCATCCAATAATTGTTCCTCCTTCTGCTCTACCGTTGCTCTTGTCAGGTCATGCAGTCGATTCAACTCGGTAGCAGCTGATAGCCCAAGATCACCTTCCACGCTACCACCCACAGGGCCATTCACTCTCACACTCACACGGAATGATACAACCACACACTACTATTGAGAGACACCTCCCTCAGGGTCACACAGACTGCAACCTCTCGGCGTGCTCACAATAGTACTCAACGAGACATAGCACTTCCTGTATATTAAGCATCACAATCTTGGTCCTCTGAGCAGGCGGCAGAGTGGGCTCTTTGGTGCCTTCTTGATGGCAGTGCGCGCGTGTCATTTTATGCTTAAGCTTAAAGCATTGGCAGAATGTTGGTGGAGGAGAACTTCACTTTTTTAGCTTGCCTGTGGTACAAGATTTCTTGACAGGTACGAAATGAATAGCTTGATCCTCAAGAAGCTTGAAGTTTGTTTCATTGCTTATTGCATGTGCTTAGCAAATCATGTATTTTCATGTGATACAATGGACGTTTCGTGAAGTTTCCCAATCTAGGAAACATCTCTGGTTCCTAGAAACGGGAAACAAGGTTTTTGGCGCTTGGTAGGGAGAATCTGCAACGAAGGTTTATTGTACTAATTTATTGATTGGATCATAGGCTGAATGCATTCGAGTTTCTTCCATTGTTTTAGAAATCAATTGTGCTTGTATTCCACCCACCGTAAGCTCTTAGGCGCGGGCTTTCGTCCCCGACTCTCGAGTCCCCTATTTCAGTGCCTGATTTCAGATTGCATGGCATGGATCATGGTGAGCAATCAATAGATAAAAAACTCTCTATCTCTCTAATTTCAGCCATTACCTATACCAGATGCTCCTTGGGAGAGTATTTCCATGGACTTCTTTTTTGGTCTCCCAAAGTATATTCATGGAAATACAAGTATTTGGACAATGGTTGAGGGGTTTAGTAAACAAGCACACTTTATTCCTCTCAAGAACACTATCAAAGCTCACTGTATGGCTAATTTGTTTATCTCACAATTATTTAAATACCAAAGTCAATAGTCTCAGATAGAGACCCTTGTATGACGAGTCTTTTCTGGCAAGGACTGTTTGAGAATTTGGGAACATGACTAGATTTCTCGTCTTCTTATCACCCTCAAATGGCTGGGCAAAGCGAAATAGTCAATTCCATTGTGTTAGATCTACTAAAGAACTATGTAAACGATGTAGATCACCGTAATCAATGGGAGAAGTACTTACCCTTAGTAGAGTTTGCTTGCAATAAGACGAAACATAGCTCTATAGGAAAGTATCCCTTTCAAAATCATCGAAGGATGAACAAAAGTTCCATCCTTTTTGAGGATGCATCAAAACATCTTCGATGCAAATCAGTACATTTGTGTGATCTTTGACTTTTGGGAAGATAAAGCACGCCATAAATGTATCACAGCAAAAGCAAAAGAGCGCTGTTGACAAGCATAGACGTTCCCTTGAATCTAAAGAAGATGATTGGGTCTTGCTAAATTTTCCCAAGGCTCATTTAAGGCAAACTACGGGAAAATATTGGCAAGGAATGCACTCAGGTCATCAAAAGTGTTATGCTAATTTTAGAACAACGCTACTATGGACCATTATAAATTTTGAAAAGGTTAAATGAGGTAGCTTAAAAGCTAAAGTTGCCCACTGGCATATCCAGAATGCCTTCCATGTAAGCTTGCTAAAACCTTTTAAGGGTTCTTCTCCTACGGAGCCTCTTAATGAAGACCCACTAGAAATTGATGCCCTCGAGGAAATTTTACAACCCGAAAGCATCCTTAGGCATGAGGATAAGCTGCTAAGAAATGGTAAGGTACTCCATAAGTATTTAGTTAAGCTTAAGTATTATTCTTTTGATGATACTAAATGGATGATGGAGCTGCAGCTCAAAGATTATATGGCTCTTGTAAATAAGTACACCCAAGACAACAGGTTATAGATGCTACAAGACAAAGATGTGTTTTATTCTCTTCATTATGTTTTTAAGTTTAAAAGTACATGCATCTATGAAACACATTTGCAGCAGACTCTGTCTCCTAAGCGCCGAATAGTCTAGCAATCTATTGCGGCATGGTGTTACGGCTATATACGTGTTACACGCTTGCGACAACTTTGTCTCCCTATTACCCAATGATTTAGCAATTTATTGTAGAATGGTGTATTTGCTAAAAGTGGATCCAAAACACAATGTTAAACCTTTACTTATACTAATGCAAAGTCGAGGACGACTATGATTTAAGGGTGGGGTAATGTAATCAAAATTTAATTTTCACTATCAAAAGCTAATTTTAATGAGATTCACAAGATTTTGTCTCTCTAAAAGTGGCTATTCTAGAGAGAGAAAAAAAAGGTAAGAAAATGTAAAATTTTGATGAGCTTCACAGGCTTTTGTCTCTCTAAAAAGAGGCCATTCTAGGGAGAGAAAACAAAGGTAAGCAAATGTAAAATGATAAAGGCACGCAAGAAGGTATATATGGGTATTAATAAATGCCAAAAGGATAAATGAACCTTCACAAGTGCATAGAATAATTTTCTTGCTTTTAGAAGGTCTTTATCTCTCTAGAAATAGATTATTTCTATAGAGAGAAATCTAAAGAAAGCATATGTTAAAGCATGTAAGTAAGTGCATTTAGGCAATGGGAAGTGTTGGTGGGTGAATGCTACTTCACAAGTGCATGGGCTTATTTTCTAGGATTTTATAACCATGATTTTTTGGAGGTCAAATGGACCTCTAGAAGGCCCAAAAATGGCAAAATATGGCTTACAATGTTAGGTATTTTTAGGCTTGCTAGCTTGGCCTATATGCTAGCATCCATCAATTTTCTATAGCTATCTAGTGTATATGCTACACATTAAATAAGCCCGCTAGAGGCAATGCACTTCTTTGATATTTTTGGCAAAGGTGTTTGCAGGCTGCGGACCCCAATTTTGGTAGCCTAATAGCAGGAGGTGTGTGATGCGGCTGTAGTGGTTTTTATGATGCAAGCTATTGTGGGAATGTTGCTCTACATGCCGGTCTAGAGTGTTTGTCTTTTGGAGCTATGTGCACGCAATGGCAGCAGGGCAAAGTTTGGTGTTAGAGTGTTTTTGAGTTGTAGCGGTGAAATTGCCTGGCTTGGAGGAGTGATAGCAGGAACAGGGAATGGTGGTTGGATTTGCAACAAATAGGAAAGTTGTGGTCAGACATGCTCTGAAGAACTTTGCAAAAAGAAGTTTTTGCAAAGGAGCTATGGTTGGAGAGACTTTTGGCGATCAGTGCAGGTAGATTTCATAAAATGCAAAGCAGGCAGTGAAAACTGGCAAGGTTGGAGCGTACTTTTCGGGAGATGCAAAAGCGCTATCAATGGAAAATGAGAAGATGAAATGTACTCTGATATGCAGGGAACATGGATATATGCTTAGTTTGTGTATTGGATGCCGGGTGAATAAGTGGCAGCTGTGCAAAGAAGGGCAAATTTCAATGTGTGGACAAGTCTTAGGAAAAAATTGAAATTTTGCGGGTTTTTAGCCTTAATTTTAAAATGCTTTGGAAGTGCTTTTTTCTTACTATGGATGCCTAGAGCGGGGCTTAGATGGTGGCTTTAGGAGTGCCAAAGAGGGTGTGCACAGTGGGTGCTTCAATGGTTACATCATGAGCTCCAGAAAAGGGAAAAAAAATAATGAAAAATGGTATTTTTTATATTTTTTGAAGCTTGGAAGTGGAGGTTTTGGAGGAACTGCCACATGGCAAAAGGTTCAATGGGATAAATCCCATATTATTGGAAGGGCTCATGCACTTTTGGGGTACTTAAGGCAAAAGAGTGCCCCTCTTGTATTGTCCCTCTCTATGGAGAAGGGACACGTTGGGAGTTCTCCCCTTGTTGGCTATGGTGGCTTCTCCTTGCTGGCGTGGGCTCTGTGCTGGCGCTGCTGTTGGTGGTTGGCCTCCTCGTGGTGGCATTGGCTAGTTATGATGTTCATTGGCGGATTTGTCACGGCGCCGTGCTTGTTCTTTGTGGTGGTCCTCCGTGCTGGTGATGGCGGGCTGCTCTGTGGATTGTGTTGGCTACGGTGTGTGGAGCTTGATGGTGAAGGTGAAGTTGGGGCAATGAGCTTGCTTCCCAAGGCTTGTTTGGCTCTGGTCCGTGGTTATTGGTTGGTCTCCTTGGGGTGGTTTCCTCCTGTGGGGGCTAGTTGGCAATGCTTTGGGCTCCTCCTGGGGGTCTGGTTCCGATGGCTCTCTTCTAGGGGGGGCCTCAACATAAAACGTGGGCTCCCTCTGGTAGGGGGCCATTCTCATGTGCCTAAAAAGATAAAGATGTGGCTTAAGGGGTCTCTCCCACCACACTTGGACGCACGAGAAGAAGGAAAAGACCCATAAATAGGGCATTTCCCACTCATATTAAAAACGAAAAAATACACCATTTAAGAGAAAAAATTTGACATGTGTATAGATGAGAGAGAGAGAGAGAGAGATAAAAAAAGAAAGAGACACATGCAACTCTACACTTGTACACACATGCAAATGCATGCACATGCATGTACTCAAGTTTTTTTTAGCAAGAAAAGGAGAGCTATCCATTTGTCAAAAAGTGCACACACTTTCTATTTTGAAGCCATGCACATCCTCTCTCTATTTAAGAGGCCATTAATCATTGCAAATTCTTCCGGAGCTTTGCCAATTGAAAAATCTATTGCCTATGAGGCATTTATGAGTTTCTTATGTTGTTTATTTGCTCTCTATGAGGGATTTTGTGTGTATGGTGATGTCCATAGGCCGTGTGTGGCCATGAATCTACTTTTGTGTGTGATTTGGTGCGAATTGAGTGGTGATGAGTGTGTGTGTACCTCTTTATCATTATCTCCTTTTTACTCTTTATCATTATCTCCTTCTTACTTACATGCTTATTGGCTGTGAGCCTATGTAAGGAAGGATTGTGATCCATATATGCGTACATATTAATTGAGTTAAGAGGTTGTAGTAGTCGATGTGCCCTTCTTCCTCACTCATTCTTGGTGTGTGTGTGCTTGGGTGTTTTTCCTATGGGATGGATCAATGTGGGTTTACGTGTGAGTTTTCAATGAGATTGTGAGTAGATTTTTTATTTTATGGTCCAGCCTAGCTAATGATGCCCCCGTTTATTCGTTGGTGTGTTTCTAAGCTGTGTGCAGAGCTTGGCTATAGAGGCATCTCTCTCTTTTGTTGCTCCTACAACGGGAAGGCCAAAAGGGACAAAACCATGGGGAGATGGGCTGGGAATATGCGATGGAAGGTGGGAATAGGGTAACAAGATCCCCAAATAGGGGCAAGAAGAGAGGCTTCTATGAAAAATAACCTCCCATGCTTTAAAAGAAGGAGCCCCTCAACTTTTATGCTAAAAGTAGCAGTAGGAGTGCTTTTTTAAAAATTTGAGATTGTGGGGGGCTTATCTCTCTCACACATGCACAGTTTGGTGCATGAAGGGGCTCAATCAAAAGCTCTCATCATTCTCTACACTCATATGCCTTCATCTTCCTCTATTATTATCTTGTTGTTGCCCTCCTTGGAAGTTATTATATACTTAAAGATATGGAGCTCTCACTTGAAGATCCCATCTACTTCTACATGAGCTCTACTCCTTCTCTTTAGAAGCTCTTCTTGCCTACATAGTATATGAGGGCTTGAGAAGAGGAAATCGCACAAAGGTCAAGATTCCTAAGACATGGACTTGGGGGGTCCGCTAAAGTATATGTAAGATAGAACGTGCGTTCAACAGAAGGGGTTTTATTTCTTTATGGAGTTATAGAAATACACATACATAAGTGATATAGGGGGTACTTAAAATCCATTTTGTTTAAGGCACGTGCTATAGGGGGTTTATACATACTCAACCCCCCAAGGACATGGATTTGAGTTATGGAGATCCTAGCTCCACAGTCCATATGATCTGTATGTGTTTTGAGCATACGATGAATATAAATGGTTTTCAAGGGGGGGTTGGCCTCATGATCTGACCTCAATAAGTGTAAATGAGTCTTTTCAATTTTTGTGATTGCTATGCTTGTTATGTTGATCATTTACGTGATAATTGTCTAGCTTCAATTGTTACACATACACACATTGCTACTGTTGTATTGCTATCGTTGAAACTAATTCTCTACAATTGATAAAATAGCTAGTTCAATTATGCTAACACGAAAGCTAGCACAAGAGATTTGGGAGAACCTACTGCCCATTGATCACCCTTACAGTGGGAGACTGCACCCTAACGGATTGGAGCCACAAGAGAAGACAAAGGAAGGGTCCGATAAACACAATTTATGTTAAAGGGATCAAGATCCAAACCAGGCATGCTAGGTGTTGACCCACAGGTGTTGACCCAAGGCCGTAGGAACAACCACTTGACGGAAATCCAAGATCAAGAGAGAGGTCTACCTAGACCAACGGCTATGGAAGACTCGCTACAAGGTGGGATATATATGTATGAAGGAAATGGGCCACCTTCAAGTAGTCTTTATGATGAGTGGACTCTTGAATGCAAGAACATTAATTGCCTTGTATGAAAGGTAGACTTTGTAAGAATATACGTGTGGAGTATGTTGTGCGGCTAAAAAGGTTATGTAATTGTGTGTTGAATGGCCTGTCATCAGAGGACCAAGATTGTGATGCTTAATATACAGAAAGTGTTATGTCTCATTGAGTACTATTGTGTGCAAGAGAAAACTTTTCTAAATACTGACCCTGAGTCATTGAGGGAGGTGTCTTTCAATAGTAGTGTGTGATTGTATCATTCTGTGTGAGTGGGAGAGTGTGGATGGTAGCCTGGAAGGTCTTGGATTACCAGTTGCTACCCAATTGAATTGGCATGACCCAACAACAACAACAATAGTGAACAATTATTGGATGAGAGATTATACACATTTCCTCCTAGAGCCATTGTATACTTCACCTCACTCACCTGGACCTCCGCATGTAACAAATCCATGTTCTCAAGCTATGAGTGGATTTATCATTAGGGGAAGGATGGAGTCTATAGGGGCCCTTTAAAATGCCATGGCCTAATCAAGGTGATTAGGAAATAGGCTAATAGGAAGGCTCCATGTGTACAAGAATGTTGGGTTTGTAA
>JAODKW010037754.1:0-12702 GCA_027576515.1 Dryopteris marginalis
TATATATATATATATATATATATACTGTCTGGTTTGCCCCTAGACTACCTCACGCCGCAAATTTGTCTAGTTTGTCCCTAGGACAAAAAATTATCTAGGGACAATTTATTCTCTATTTACCAAACTAGTGTTAAAAAGTCATAAAAATTTATAAAATTCTCAAGTAACTTTTTCGTTTCATGTACTTGAAGAATTAAAAGTTTAATGGCACTAATTAACAAGCATTTTTGGCATGATATACAAGGATGATAACTTAAACACTAATTAACAACCATTTCTCTATGCACCTAAACTTAAGAGCACATATACCTAATGATTAGCGTGTATGCTAAAGTGCATGCGCACATGATATCTAGAAACTAGCAAGGGTGGACACTGCCCCATTCTGCTCGGGGAAAGCTCCTAGTTTCCACGACGCTCGTTATTACTAAAATCGAAGGCATCCTCTCCAATTGAAGAGGGGTAATAACAATACGCGGGCTACCCAGGTTCCTTCAACCCACATAGTAGGGGATAACCACACCGAATCCTAGCGTACTGACTATCATAAGCGCACGTTCATTAAGTGTACATAGGATGCGTATGCGGATGCATATGCGCTAAGCATGTGTATACACTATGTAGATGCAGATGTAGATGTGTATGCGTGCGTATGTGCTAAGCATATGCGTATGCACTATGCAGATGCGAATGCATATGAGTTTGTGTATGAGTTTGCATGTGCATATGCGTACATGTATATGCAATAAGTATACGCATATGCGCTATGCGATAAGTGTATGCGTATGCAATAAGTGTATGCGTATGCAATAAGTATATGTGTATGCGTATGCATATGCGCTAAGCAAATGCGTATGCGTATGCGCTATGTGGATGTGGATGCTAATGCAGATGCGTATGCATATTTGTATGCATATGCATATGTGCATACGTATGCATATGTGTATGTGTATGCGTATGCGTATGCGCTAAGCGTATATGCATATAAATATGTTATGCATATGTGTATGCGTATGTATGCATGTGTATATGCGCTAAGCCCTACGCATATGCGGATGTGCTAAGTGTTAAGCATATGCATATGTACTAAGTGCTAAGTGCACGGGTATGTTGGTAAGCGCTATGCATATGCGTATGTGTATGCACTATGTGTGTGCGCTATGCATATGCAGATGTGTTAAGCAGACGTGTATGCGCTAAGCACATGCGTATGCGCTATGCAAATGCGAATGTGTATGCGTATGCATATGCACTAAGCGGATGTGTATGTGTATGTGAATGCACTAATCGCTATGCGTCCATATAAGTGCTAAGCACTAAGCGTATGTGTATGCGTTATGCTAAGCGTATGCATATGTGTATGCGGTATGCTGATGCATATGCGGGTACAAATGCGTATGCATATGCGCTAAGCAAATACATATGCGCTATGTGTATGCGGATGTGATAAGTACTAAATGTATGCATATGCGGTATGCTAAGCATATGTGCTATGCAAATGCGTATATGGATGTGCTAAGAACTAAGCATATGCGTATGCGCTATGCGGATGCATATGTGGACTAAGAGTATGCATATGCATATGAGGATGTGGATGCACTATGCATATGTGTATGAGTGTGGGTGAGCATATTCGTATGCATAGTGTGTAGATCTATAGAACATATGCACTGACATAGTGTGTAGATTTGCGCATATGTGAGTGCATAAGCACATATGTGTATGCATATGTGCATAAATTAGTGCATAACGCTTATGCTAGTATATATGTGCACAAATTAGCACATATACGGTAGTATAAGCGCATATGTGCTCATGTATGCATACACATAAGCACATATGTACTCACATATGCGCACATACACTCACATAGCATGTAGATATGCGCGTATGTGAGTGAATAAGTGCATATGCACATATGCCCTCACATAGTGTGTAGATATGTGTATATGTGAGAGTATAAGTGCATATGTGCATACATATGTACATAAATTAGCGCATATGCGCCTATGGTAGCACATATGCACTAGCATAAGCGCATTTGCACTCACATATGTGTGCACATAAGTGCATATGCACTCACATACACGCATATACACTCATATAGTGTGTAGATCTACATATATGTGAGGGCACAAGCGCATATGGGTGTGAATATGCACATAATTCAATGCATATGTGCTTATGCTAGTATATATGTGCACATAAGTGCATATGCACTCACATATGCATATATACACTCACATTGTGTATGCGCATATGTGAGTGCATAAGCGTATGTATGTGTGCATATGCGCATAAACTAGTGCATGTGTGCTTATGCTAGTATATATGTGCATAAATTAGCACATATGCGCTGGCATAAGTGTGTATGTGATCACATATGCGTGCAAAATTTGTATGTGCAAAGTGAATATGTGTAAAGTGTATGTGTGTGTATGCATGTTTGTGTGTACTCTCTCTTCTTGATATAGCTCTTGCATCAAGCTTCCATGGAAGCTTGAGTCTTTGTAACCTAATCCATTGCAATGCAAGTTGTCAATGATTCTCTATCTCTTCTCTTCTTTCTTATTTAGCTTCAATTTGTTTAATGCTTGAGCTTGTGTACTTGAAAGAGTATAGGGGCAGCATGAATGAGTAGAAAGCTTCTTTAAATTCACAAGGCTATGTTTATCTTAGTGTGTGTGTGCATGAAGCAACATTTGAGTTAATGAGTTTAAGCATGCTTGTTTAGAAATGTTATATGAAGTAAGAGGGCTGCTGATTTTCATCGTTTGACGGGGATGGGAATTAGATCTTGCATGACTAAACGCTCAATAGCTTGTGTATCTTTGCATATTTCAATGTGTGTTTAATTTGCAAAGTAATTAGGGCAAAACAGTCATAGAGATTTAGTGCATGAGAGCGCAGGTCAAACTAAGTTTCAAGTGTGCTTACTTGCCTAGATTATTGAGTTTAAGTCAATGTTAACACATGCATGGATTAGTGAAATGAAAAAGGTGCTAAAAGGAAGGTAAAGAGAGAGAGGTTAGTAGTGAAGGTTGAGCTCATCCATACCTCACACCTTTAGTAGATTGAGAGGAGTTAGATTAGGTAGATTCGCTTTGTGCTCATGGCTAAGTACATGATTCCTTTGCCTTGACAAGCAAAGTATCCTCCATGAGCTAGCCGGGTTTTAGCGCTTGTCGGATTGACAATACGTTTGGGATGCATAGCATTGGGAGTTAGCAATAACGCCCACTATATGCAATGGCACCCAAACTACACACACACACACACACACACACACACACACACACACACACACACACATAGTTAAGTACGTTAGGTACGGTACGTTAGGTACGGGTATGGTACGCGTATTGTTCATCGACCTCCGGTAAGGTATGTAAGGCACGTAAGGTATGCAAAACTAAATAAATAAATAATATATATCTTTACAACTTAAAAGATATAATAGCAGAACCTTAAACTTACAATTTAAAAGATAACCTACAATTTAGAAATGAGACAATGTCACATAAAAGACAATGAGACAATGTGTGTGTGTGAGAGAGAGAGGAGAGAGAGAGAGTGTGTGTGTGTACATTCATTTGTTGCAACCTACATAGAACCCAAGAACTCATGAAGTCAAAATGCAAGTACAAGCATCTGTGAATGCCGTACAAAAATGACCTCAGACCCGTCGTTTTTATAAAAGTTTAAGGTATGAAGTACCTAAAGTACTAGTACGTACAATACATATAGTACCTAAAAATTTGTTAGGTAGAGAGTACGGATGCAACTATGGCCCGAGTTATTTTATCATAGCTGGGAGTATTTTTCCAGGTCACGAGTCTCTAGAGTGGGGTCGTGCATGTTTGTGAGGGACCTATAAATAGGCCCTCTGCACCTTGTATTATATGATGTTCTTCTGCAGTATGAGCACCAGTTTACCTGCGCACTCTCTCTCTCTCTCTCTCTCCTATTTTGAGCTATCAGCGATCTCTATTTCTCTCTCTAGCATTTCTACAGGAGGTGTGCCCAGTGATCAGCGCCCTCTATCCTGCAATCTTGTGCTCCAGTGCCCTCACGTGGGCTGCCCCTCTGCCTCAGCTTTTCACCACTTCCTTGTGACATTTCTTGCTCTCTATTCCGCTACCACTTTAACATGGTATCAGAACCAAGTTGCCTACACCGAAGGATCGATTGAAGGCTGCGTTTTCTGGCGAGTTCGGGGCTGTTTTCGGAACGTTTGCAGGCTGTTTTTAGTAGTGAGGCGCTGCTATTTTTTTTAGGCTGAATCAGCGTTTTTGTTGTGTGCTATTGCAGTTGTTACAGGTGGTGCTGTTGAGGGCACCAAAACAGGTGGTTTTGGATTTTTTTTCCATTCTCCCTTGCGTTTTTCCCTCTTCACAAGACCGTCTCCGTTATGAAGCGTGATACCGAGGTGGCTGAAACCTCTTCTGATAGAATCCCTAAGGTTTACATGCAAGACCTGACTGACAAGCCGGTCAAGATCCCTACTCTTTTGACCTTTCCTCTCAACGGGCGGTTGACCGGAAACAACTACAGCATCTAGAAGGTTGTCACCCTGCACGTAGAACTATTAGTGCTTCAATATTAGCAAAAACTGATAACCTCACACACACACAAATTGATTATTTTTTTATTTTTTTTTTCAAAAATATTAGACTTTCAGGACATGTTAACATGCGTTCAATGTCTTTCTCTTACACACACATATTTTACAAGGTACTCTTGGCTTTGAAATTTGGATCAACCCATTCATTGTAAATAAAAGGTCTATCACATGTGCCCACGTCTCTTTGGAATAATAACAAATCAAATACAATTTTAAAATGGTCTGTCAACCATCATTAGCTTAAAACGGGTAACCATATGATGATGGGCTTTTGCACGATTTTCCACACTTTCAGTTTTTTTCCAACCCAATACTAAGGCCTTCCCTAGGCAGGCCAAAAAACCTTATTTAGCCTTCTTGTCATATCTTATCTTCTGTTCTTTGTACACTATGATAGGAGTTTAAAAAGTCGAGAATATCAACATATGTTTACAATCATTGTTCAAATAATTGTTGAAGCCATGTGATGGCACTAAGGTGTTTGATACATTCAAAGCAGAAGGCTTGCCTACAAAAAAGTTTGTATTTTGTGATGTTGCCATTTCAAAAGTCCAAAATTACTTTATAAATGGTGTTTGCTCGACTAGAGGTGAGTTGGATTATTTGCCTATGGAATACTTGGAATATTTTGATTTTGATCTTGCGATGCTCAAGCACCTAGGAATATTTTTCATGCCCACCATCATGCAGTAAAATCCTGCAAGTAAGGCATTACAAATACTTGCGCAAAGTTGTTTGTAAACTCAACAAAAGTCTTCGGATGCAAAGAAACTTCAAAGGCGCATGGGGGTAAAAAGAAGCTGCTCCAAAAAGGTGTACATCACTTCATTCTTTCTCAAGCACACAATATGTTAATTAGAAGACATTGACATATGCATAAATGTGCATGCACTACAACTACAGACATTTATGTTTCTTGTAGTAATGTAGCCTATCATGCACACTTAGACTTACCCACACATTGTCATCATGCGATTTCATTGGTGCTCTTATGCATTTGTGGCTTTTGAAAATGTGATCTAGAAAAGTTTGAAAGCATCTCAAGGGTAGTGCAACCGTAACCATTGTAGCATAATAGAACCCATTTCGAAAACTCGTTTCGTACTAAACGTTTCGAAACTCCCTGGCTACTATGCTTGGGCTCACTTGTAGATGCATTCTCTTGCTAGAGCATATGTAGCCCATACTCACAATCCACACTTCCCAGGCGTGGGCACTTTTATGCTATCCACACTTGGATCGTCTTTCTCTCTCTCTCTCTCTCTCTTCATTGATCTCTCTTCTCCATTTCCCACTGCAATCTCTGAAGCTAAGGCTTGCTAAGTCTTGGAGGAGTGTTTGATCGCGAGGAAGGAGTGGCAAGAGGGCTACATTTTGTGCAAGGGGGACAGGGCAGCATGGTCGCATGGAGGATAATTGTTGGTGGTGTCTTTTCATCAGCAAGGGGCCTTCACACATGGATGCATCTTCTCTACCGTGCAGTCATCATAGAATGGCACTTGTTTTGTTACCTGAATGGGAGCCATGTTTTTAACTATTTCAGGGCGCCTTTGTAGTGGTCACGTTTAGCAAAGGAGTGACTTATTTTGCTGCATTTTTTAGCATCATTTGCAAGCCTGGTATGTTTTCTTCACCCCCAAGAGGGGTTTTACTTGCTTGCATTTTCCTACTTGGCTTCTGGATGTCTTCATGCCACACACAGCTTGCTGGTTTTTCATCCTTTCGAGTGAAGTGCAAGGCTCGCTTGTGGTGGTATGCCTCTCTTCAAAGGTGTCACTTCATCACTTGGATACAGCTAGAGATTTCATCCATGGCCAATAAAACTTGGCAGGAGTAGCAGATTGGGTGACGGTCAGAGCAACAAGTTTGGCAAGCTCTCACAAAGCGAAAAATAACCGTTCTTCCTACTTTTCCTTCTTATCATTAGTTGGATGGCAAGAACTATAGCACCTACCACATTATGATGAAGGCAGTCTTGGAGACCTATGATCTATCGGCAATGGTGCTTACACAATTGGACAAACCAATGACGATAGAGAGAATTCTGTCTTTTGCTCTTGATTGTACTCCAGTATCTGTAAGGAGCTCGACAAATTTGGCTTCATCTCGACTCTCAACTTGGTGTTTAATCCGATGATTCCCGTTCAGGGAGCTGCTCTCTACTATCAAGATTCAAATGCACAGTTGGAACTTACCAAGTGTGCATCTATGCAGGACTACATCGACAAACTTTGATCAATGCAACGAGAGATTCATCACATCAAGAAGAACATCTCATCGAAAGATATGGCGATTCTACCTTTGTACCACCTCCCCCCGCGTCAAGGAGCAATTTGTTCTTTGTTGATCACCTCAGAGGAAGACCGATATGATGTTGGTATTCCCATGGTACTTGATCGGAATACCCCCTTCAAGACCACCAACAAAATCACAGGTGTTGGTTGGACAAATGTCCGAGAGCAATTAGAAGCAAATGGGCAAAGGAAAGGCTTATGAGAAGTCTTCTCAAACAACTCGAACAACAACTATCAGAACAACTCCTGTGGCTAGCAAGAAATGGCGGCCAACCTTCCAAATGAATGTGAAACCAGCTTTCTTCAGTAGCGATCTTAAGGAGAAGTTGTATGTTGAACGGCCTACCAAATTCTGGCAACCTAAGTCTGAAGGCATGGTTTAGAGGTTGAAAAAGACCTTGTAAGGCCTTAAGCAAGCTCACAAATCCTAGAATGAAAAAGATATTGCTTTTTCGAGTGCATAGGCCTTATTTGTTCAGTGGGTGGCAGACCCCCAACTGTGACAAGCTTGTGTATTTTATGCTTGAGAGCATAGCATGCATATGTGGAGGCATGTTATACATGGGTTTGATCCGCACGGATGTTTGACATGATGCATAAGTGTGCCGGGCATGTGATGCTCATGTGTGTGTTGACACGCATCATGATTAGCATGTATGTATGGTGTGCCTTGCAGGTGTTCTTCGGGCTAGCCAAGAGCAAGCAAAGCTTGGATGGCAAGCATAATAGGTTATAGATGGGAGTCATGTTGCATGGTTGAAGCAAAAGGGCCATGAACGGAGAACGATAAAGTGTGCAGCCAGCAATGGGCCTGTAAGGCACATCCATTTTCTGCATGCCTTCTGCTCACTCAATAGCCCCCATCCTTTGCACGCCTTTTCCTCACTCAACACACACCCCCTACCATCTTCTCTTTGCTTCCACTTCGTAAGGGACGGTTTAGGCTAAGCTTCAAGAGTGATGGAGGAATCGAATGTTGTCGAGGTATGCATCCCTCCTGCAGGGATTCATTCAGGGGATCTTCATGAGATGCCCCCCGCCCCCCCCCCGGCTGCCTCGACAATCGGCGTTCGACTTTTTTCAAACACGGTTCGCACCATTCATGAATCGGTAAGATGTATCGAGCCTTGTTCTTAGATCTGCAAGGTTGTCGGGAATATATGTTCAAGCAGCAGACAGGTACAGGATGATGGGATACAAGGTGCTCTATTGTCTTTGATTGAGATCATGAATGTTTCCCCTTTGGGGAAAGGCCGTTTCAGAGTGCAGTTCAAGTCTTCTTCGGAAGCTGATGGGGTTCTAGCGCGGAGCCCTGTGGATTTAGATATGGTATAAGCTTCTTTGCAAGATGGAAACAAGGCATGGATCTCTCTTTTTTGGATGGGGGTTTGACAGTTACAGCCAGATTTCCGGCACTCTTGCCTGAATTTCAGCCTCACTTGAAAGAGATTGAAAAATGTATTGAATTTGTGGTCATTGAGGCTTTGATTCCAGATGGGGAGGACAGCACCCCCTGCTTAAGGATAGTCCTTCCTTCATCCTTAGCTAAAGAGCCTCCACAGTTCATTTCCCTCCCTACAATTCATGGGGAAGAAATTCTTCAGAGGGTCTTTTTCATTGGCCTTCCTGGGAATTGTGGTCGGAAAGGTCATTTGGCTGCTACTTGTACTAGACAGAGAGTTCATCCGCAACACCGGCAACAAGCAGTGGAGGTGGAACAGAAGCAACATGAAGTGGTTGACCTGGTTGACAGACAACATGATGAGACTCCACGGGTTCAGAGTGTTTCAGTAGGAGAAGGAAAACATAAATCAGCGGCAGAGAGCGCTAGGAGGGGAGCCGCAAAGAAAAGGAGAAGGAAATTCGCTCGCATCTCAGAGGGCTCGCGAGTACATATGGTCTACTAGCGCAAGATTCCTCCCCCTTTGGAGGCTTCTACTTCAGCTCACCCGCCACCTCTTGACACTTCAGAGCCGGTTATACAGCAAAGCTCTAGTAGCTCTTTGAGGGAAGAGGACTCTATTTATAAGACTCTCTTCCCTACATTAGCTGAATCATGTAAAAATCCCCCTGAAAAAGTGAAGCTTAGAAGATCTACTAGGCATAAAGACAAAGTTTAACTAATTATATGAACATAACTCCTTAAGAGCTTCGAGCCCAGGGTTATGTGGTTCTTCTTTTCCCCTTTTTTGGCCCTCTGATGTATCTTTGTGATGTGCTATATCTTGAGGTCTTGCCCTTGAGGTGTTATTTAATGGAAAATGATTTTCTTTTGTCTAAAAAAAAAAAAAAAACCACCTCTTAGAAATCAAAGCATTTATGCGCTTGTTGCATAAAAGAGAGCCCTCACGCTCTAGTTGCTAATAACGGTTATTGGGGGTGCATACTTGAAGAGCACTCACATAGAGTGTCTCCTAGCAAGAAGGGATTTGAGCACGCAAAAGTGTGAGGGGTTGTGTGCATTTTCAAGAAGGTGGAGCTTTGTACTTAAAGCTCGGGGGAGACACTTTTGTACTCAAAAGCGTGCAACAAGTAAATAAGCAACCAATTCAGGGCCAGTGGTGTGTTTTATGCAAGAGCGTGGCTCTCGCTCTCTCCCTCTTTCTCTCACTCTATTCCTCAAACTTTCTTTTTCTTTGAAGTTCAAAGCATGCTTTGAAGTCATTGTTGGTGATTGTAGAACAGTAAAAGCCATCGTATTGCCCTTTGGACCTCTGAAGGCCGGTCTCAACACGCCGGTGTCAGAACATCGTCGACTTTCTCAAGGAGACGCGCTCGTGGCTGTCTACTCAAACCATGTCGAAACGTGTTGCAAAGAGTCAGTACATAGAACAATGTGCACTGCACAGTGGTTCGATGAAGACCAAAAGAAAACCACCGCGAAGAACAATGTGCACTGCATAGTGGTTCGATGAAGACCAAAAGAAAACCACCGCGAAGAAGGAGAAGCAACAAAAGATGATGCTACTTGTGAAGCATCCTTGTGTCAAGCACAGATATGAACCACTGCGGAGGTGATTCTAAACATCAGCAAAGACCCACCTTTGCTGGAAGATTTATGCATCAAATCAAAATCTCCGAGCAAACACTAGGGTTCCCTTCATAATCCTTTTCCGCCAATTCACATTGTACCCACTTCTCAGCCACCATCTCTTCTTCCTCCTTTCACTCTTTCTCCTCGACATAACGTTGCTTGATCTGGCTACTTTGGAGGCGGATTTGTTTTTCAAACCATGGCAAACTTGAACGGGCAACAGGATTCAGTCTTTGTACTAGGAATGTAAGGAGCAGGTCATGAAGGTTTGTATGGTTTTCTAGGAATGATGGATCTATTGTGCATGATCTTCTAGTTTAGGTGGTGGTATGGGAAGGAATGGAGCAACTTTTTGGGTAATGCTTTTTCACAGCCTTACCCATACAATCAGTTTACACTGCTAAGACCTTTGAAGGATTACAAAGATGGTGATGCATCGATAAATTTTGACACTTTTAGGGGGACAATGGACATGCACGACACCCTTACTTTCATCTAGTATTTTGATTCAGTCTCTCAAGAGGTAGCTTCACAAAGGCTTCGGAGATTAGGAAGGCAGCAGCCTATGACAGTTTTGAGATGCTCTTCTTCTCGTCACAGTTTTAGAATCAGTACCATTGGTGGAGTAGATTGAGACCTTTTGTTGCAGACTACCCAAGGAGTTCTTATCGAGATTGAAAGAATACTGAATCAAAAAGCCAGGAGAGAGCACAACTCAAATGGTTGAGATTGCTCAGATGGGACATGCTTTTCTTACCGAGCAAATGTTGAGCTTCAAGGATAGCAACTCTACGGTGAAAAAGGCTATCAAGGATTCAAAGAACAACAGTGAAGCAAAGTACGTTGCTTCTTCTAGCGGTAAAGGTAATGGTAGAGGCAAGAAGCGGAAATTACTTCCTCTGCCTTCCAAGACTCCAGAAGAATAGAAAGAATTGTTGGCGAATAATTAGTGCTTCAATGGTGGAGAGCTGAGACGCACATTTTATCAATGCCCTCAACAGGAAGCAAAGACGTCTGAAGAATCAAAGCACGGGTCTTAAAGCAAAAGAGGAGTCCAAAGAAGCCTTTTGCAGGGATGGTTTCAAGAGCACTAACGAGGCATCAGAATTATGCACTGTTAATTTGTAAGGGTGAATCACTTCTTAGCTACATCTTTTCACCTACACAATTAAGTAGTTAGAATCAATCAGTTAGTTCATTCACACCTACCACCTAGTTAGTTCATTCACACCTCAAACCTGCACTAATCACTCTCTTAGCCCTATATAAATCCACATTGTATTCAATCTATATACAGTGAATTCAGTCTCTTGTTTTGCTCCTATTGTCTTGTTCATTTCAAGCATTCTATTGTTAGTTAGTTACTTTATGCAAAGTTCCTACATGCACGGCACAAAGTCTAGGATCAAACCGCTCTAGCTTTCTTTGACTTGAGGGCTTGTGCCAATTTTTCTTATTTCAATGAAAAGATCCTACTATTAGTTAAAATCATATGTCCGATGGGCTACAAACACTCCCGTGCAAAATGGGGTACTAAGTTGTAGAGAAGGGGAGACTCTTCTGAGACATACACATCAAGTACAACTGTGGCTATCTCAAGTAACCAGCGGGGGGGGAAGCCACAGAGGTTGTTGGTAGTGCCAACGCACTGCTGCTAGGTGCTCACTGAAGAAGGGCCCCCTCCTCCAGTTCTGAGGAAGGCCAAGCGTCAAAGAATCTACGCCACTGTCTCACCTTGTAGCCTATAAAATTGGCCCCGTAAAGTGTGTATGATCTTGAGCCAGAAGTCTCAAAGAGTTTCTACTAGAGGCATAGCCCTCCCCTCAAATACTCTCCAAAAACCTCAAATACTCTCCAAAATCACGCACGCCAAACAAACCACAGTGGAAGGTTGCTGATCAGCTCCCAATGTGGGTCTCTCTCTCTCTCTCTCTCTCTCTCTCTCTCTCTCGCATCCAAGTACTAGCGCTAGAGTCTGGTAATGGCACGAAGGAAAGGCGCCCTCGTTGTGCCTAGAAGGCTTGGTTGTCTGACTTAATCTTATAGCCTAGGGCCGGTTGTGTAAGTGTGCCCCAAGCTACAACTCCCCAACTAAAAATCTACTCTCTCTTAGCGTAAAGTCGTAGAACACTGTGCCAAATCTGTTGCGCTAGAGGACAATCCCAAAGGCAATGATGTTGCGACTCCTGTGGATGCCCGCATCTTGTGCAGTCTGGAGGATTCCAAGTGCCCACTGCAATGTCTCAATGCGCCACTAGCCACTGGAAAACACTAGTGCAACGAGGTTGCTCACTCCACCAAATGCGCCTCCAAAACTCGCTAGACAAGCCCTGTTGCCTCTAGTGCTCTGTTGCTGCTAGTGTGGCTCTCCTGCTAGCAACATGTATGTGTCTCCCTGTTGGGTTTTGGGTCATAGCGTGGGAATGTTTCCTTATGCCTGTGATGAGGTGTGTGCATATGTGGCACCACCTCCTTCTCCCTTAAACTCTCCCTTTCCTTTATATCTAGCCTTCTACCCATCTTATGTAATCTAAGGCTGGGTTCAGACGGGCCGACGACAGCTTGAGAGTTTCTTCCTCCTGCAAGCAGGGTGCGCCAAGCGGATGGAATGGTTCACACAAGGCGGCGGCAACTGAGAGGTTCTGGTCCATGTAGCGGCAGATGTGCGAGGTTTGGGGGGGGGGGGGGGGGGGGGGGGGGGGGGGGGGGGGGGGGGGAGGGGGGGGGGGGGGGGGGGGGGGGGGGGGGGG